>JAAMPD010001259.1:0-27082 GCA_025266255.1 Trissolcus basalis | reverse complement strand
AAGTCTACATTATTAAATGCAAAGTATTCATTTTTTCGTACTAAAATTTAATAGGATAGAATTATCAAAGAATTGATTATCCAGTATTTTTTTCACGATTTTTCACTTAGCTGTATTAAAATAAATTGCAATGGCTCAATGTTGGACCGGCCCAATGTTGGGCTCTCTCCCCTACTATTAAAAGCAATCTTGTGAGAATAATCGGAAAAATATTAACAACTTATAACAGAATTAGCCATATAAAATTTAAGAATCAATATCATTTGAATTATCATTTGAAAAATAGTATATTAAGAGTAAATGTATAAAGTTATTATTTTTTCCAACCACACAGGACAGGGGTAAATAAGTAGCACATAGTAAAAACATAAATGATTATAAGTAGGAAGGTTTTAATTAATAAATTTAAAAACTTTGTAATCACAACAGATATAATAAACCGTATCTTTACACAGGCTCATACATTGCCTAATAAATGAATATTTTTACGTAATATACAGGCTTTCAATTCTTACAATGATTACGAAATCATTCGCCGCGACCCCACGTTATATTTACAAGTAATCTTTCGATCGTGAGTGAATCCATAAGTTTTTCTTTTCGTCACTCAACGCTCAATATGTTGATTTTTGTTCCAACGCTCGTCTACATTATTGTTGCTGATTAAATATCAGCAAGTTCTTATGTTTGCGGACACGTTATTATTTTTCATAAATATAGCCATTTATGTTAATATATCAAATATGTAACATATCCATCCACTGATATATCGCGTTCATGAAAATATTTTTATATCCATTCATTCTCAAATTGTTTGCGAAGCTACCAAAAAAAAAAGAATAGTCAATATGCCAAATTTTCATGTTAAACACGACAATGTCTATAATCCTTACATTAAAATTTTAATCTCTCAAGAGGATTATAAACTTGGCCATCATGCTACGGTCAAATTTATGACATTCACTCTCTCGTTTTTCGCAGCGACTGACTGGGTTGTTAAAGTTCATACACGCACCAAATAAAAACCCGAACTGAGATCCCAAAAAATCTCTCTTCTCGTTGAGAAATGATATAGTACTCAATAAATCTTTTCTTTAAATAAATAAATTACGCAAAAGTCGGAAAACATTTGTTTGTTATTTTTTCCTTTGAGTAGTTAACATTTTCTGGCATATAAACAAAATATTTTAAAAGCCATGCTTGAAAGTAGAGAATCATACCGTGAGTTCAAACCAAATTGTTTCAAATTCTGTTCGTCATATAGACATTTTTACAGGACGGACTTTATTGTAGAAATGACGATTTAAATTTAAAACGAATCCGTTCAATTTTATAGACTATTGAGTTGTGTTGGTTGAACTTTCAATTTCCGTTCAAACAAATTATTCGAATCAATAAATTACATAATTAAAAAAGAATTGCTACTAAAATATCGTCGTAACTTCTTTCCCTTTTCTTTCTGCAGTTATATACAAAATCGTAACATTTGCCCCTCAGTCGAAAAATAATAACTATTATCGTAAGTGCGTATGGAATGCAGTACTTGTGCGACCTTGTGTATCATCGAAAAAACTACAGACATCGAGGTCTACTTGACAATTTTGAATTCTAAACAAAATGCTAGTTCGTTTTGCTTTTTAACAAAGCAAACAACAAAAGGTCAACAAATGAAACTTAAAACTCAAGCAATTATGAGCGTCTAAATTCTCGCAGTATCATTGAGTAATTAAATTTGTAATTTGTATTTTTAATAACTAGTCTATTTACAGTGTACGCAGGCGAGATTTTGACGACTAATACTTGACAATGATAAAAAGTTGTTCTCTATAAAATTGACCATATGTTTCGAACCTTATAATAAATATCTTGTAGCTACTAAATGAGAGACAACATTGTACGTAAACACGGTTGCAATGATGTACAATTTTTCTTCGTAATCAGATTTTGTTTCTCGTTTACTCACAGAAATCACATGATGGTGTCTTATGTACAACTAATTCGAGATTACAAACGTTACAAAAGTTCTTATTTACATCAAATTTTCTGCCGCACCCAACTAATGAATTTTTGCAAAATTGCATCGATGACAAACTCCATGGCCCTGCACACTGCCGAAGTAAAAAAATCGAATCACTATACATAAGAGACCATGCTTCTCATCCACGCAGCGTTTCTTTCAGTTTTTTTTCTCCATTCGTTTTGATATTCTTGCATTTATTATGCGCTAACGATTACCATCGTGAATCGAATGGTAATCTCTAATTTCTGTCACTGTGAACGGTAAATGCAGCTTGAAAACAATACGTAATAGACAACGACAGTTATGGTATACTTAAATTGCCCTAATTGCGTTGCTGTTTTACTTTGTGTCGCTTTGATCAACGCCTAAATAAGTAACTATGCGCGTGTTTTGTCATCAGCAGCTCTAAATTTGCTTTTCTCAAAGTGATCAACGTATTTTTTTTTTTTGTTCAAGTTGATCATTAACTATTTATTACTTTTTGAAACATTAGTCGCGGTGAATACTAGCGTATCACAGTCCTCCGATGTCAAGCCATCTTTTGACTTATTGCAAACTCAGCGATAGGTTCGATCCGAACCCTTCTGGAGCAAACAATTCGGACAAGTACAATTTACAACGATCGTTGACCAATGGAAACGACCGCACTTTCTCAAAAGCACAATTACTAATCTTGAAATCAGTTTTATCAAACTCGACGTTTTTGCATTTTCTTTGCTTCTTTTTTCGCTTATCAATATTTACAACAAAAACGTGTCAAAGATTGATGTCGAGATTCAAAAACTTGAAAACAAGATGAACGATTGCTTTTGTCCGACAACGTATTTACAATCAAGCGCTCCATAAGTACTGAGTAGTGTACAAACTCATAAGTACTTGAAAGATTTTTTTTTCGTATGTACAAACAATTGCTACTAATTTAAAGTTGTTATAAAGACGTAACGTTTTATAAAAATAGTTACAAAGCAGAAAACTATCTTGTATATTTCAATCAACAAATTGGAACAAATCGTTCATCTTGAAAGTGATCTCTGCTTGTCTCAGCGCGATGCAATACAAATTTGAACTTTGTTAATCGGTGCAATAATTTGATAAGTTGCAGTGCACGCAAAGTCTTATTTTTGTTCTTCAATATTTTTTTTTTTCGTGTGCAAATTGCTTTTCGATCCCCAGGTTTTTAGAAGCCGCCGTGTTTTTGTTCACGGTCATATTTCATAAGTTTTCTTTCAGTTTTTAAGTATCTGACTTAAGTATATATGTAAAACACACTTTATCAACTATTGTGCATCAAGTACATAAGAAAATATTTAACATTCGTAATTTGTATTCAATAATGACAATACATAACTTAAAAATTTTGAAATTTGTAATTAAATATAAAAGCTGCGTTAAATTACAAATGTTCAATATTGTAATGTACATACAAATTTATGCACAATAAACATTTGTGTTTAGGATTGAATGAGGAGTTATACTCGTTTGCATAATTTCGTAACATTTATGACTTTCATAACGCAAAATTTAACAAAGAAACAATTTGTGGCTTAGACGCCTTACCGCAATTCTAGAAGTTTTTATTACAAAATGAAAATTGTGTGCACTTTGAAAAATTTTGACGATCCTCTGTTTTTCTAGATCTATTAAGTTTTTTGTGCAATAATTTTATAGGTTTCAAAAATTTAACCACACGTACAAGTGTGTCGCTTTTTGTTTGTCTATAATCACAAATCTTTCTTTTATATTTCAACAATGATCACGACTTGTGTGTACAAGCATTGCGGTTGATTAAAAAAGTGCGATATCACGGCTCGAACGGCACTACGTGTTATTTTTAAAGAAGTTGGCAATTTTTTTAGCAAACTCCTCGTGCTATAATTGCACCTGAAACGCTTGAGTTGCATTCGGCATGATGAAGGGATTGGTTGTGGATGCAGCAGCGGCTTGGCGCAAATTCTTAGCAGCGACTTCGGCCCATTCCGCGTCGAAGGGATCGTTTGACCCGCCTCGAGTCGCGCCCATCGATGCAGAACCCAGGGACAGTGCTCGTGAGTGTAACGGTGGCCCCCTGCGCACACTTTGAGTGCTTGGCAGAACCGCCGATGGCGTGTCGTTCGATTCTTGATCTGATATTGGTACTGAACTGGTTACCGTTCCTAGCCACTGTTCTGGTTTCGGCAAATTAGTCGATGCAGGAACTGGTTCCACCTAAAAATATATTATCTTATATAACAACAGTACTGGTAATTAAAACTAAAAAAAAATGATAATAACGGCTAAGTACAAAAAAATCCTTGTTGATTTTAATTAATGAAACAAGAATTCATTAACAATTTCAAACAAAAGTTTTGTTTTGTTTGTAGTACGTTTGAAAACAAATGTTCATGTCATATTAATATGTGGTAATAAAGTTAAGAGTAACCGGGGTAATTGAAACATGAAAACACATGTTAAATAAGTTGTGCAAGTTGAATGGTACAAGTTAAAAATTCAGTAATAACCATCAACATTTTTGGTATGTTTTATAATGTTGTTTAAAGTGGTTTAAAGTTGTGATGATTGTACTATAAACAATGGTAAGAACTACTAATGAATAGACAACTAACCGGTGCGACAGTCGGTTGATCAGCATTAGCACTTGAGTTAATATTTTGCACCTCCATTGACGTGTTCAACAGCACCGGGGAAACCGAAGAGACACTCGCATTCGGCGAACATGTTATGGGCGTCATCGAAATGGGCGACCTGTTGAGAACCGAATTCGTAGCATTGCTGCTAGTCAACGACGATGTCGAAGCCGTGCTAAATGCCGGGCTTCCTGTAACGGACGTGCCGAAAACCGCACTGGAAGTGGCTGGAACAGGTGTACTTATGGCCACGGAGTTCGCATTGCTCATCTTTGTCAGAACGGGGCTGAGGTTGCAGCTTCTGTTCAGAATGGGGGTCAACCTAGGGTTCGATGGAAGAGTCGTCTCTCGCCAGCTTGATATAGAGTTTGAGTTGTTCTTTAGCTTCTCAGTGTCCGAATTGTTGTTGTTGTTGTTCAGGATACTCGGACCATTGTGCAATTTAATGTCATCCAGCGATGTGCTGTTGGTAACTGAAATAAAAAAATTTCATATTACCATTCAGAATAACAACATTTTTTCAAGTCCATAAAATGTTAGATCGGCTTTCGAAATAGCAGACAAATTCATCATTTCAAGAATGATATTTATATTAAATTTTAACGATTTTGTCTAATTATATTTGAAAGAGAATTAAAAAATGTACCTAATAATTAAATTAGCAAACGCAATATTGTAAAATTTTTGGAAACATAGACTCTGGAATATTCATTTTATAAATTAATTAAACAAATATCTATAGATTTACAAGACAAAATTTTTTACAATAGTTTCAAATTTCTTCATTCTTCTTCGCATGTACAATAATTTGTTAGAGAATTAGTCGGAATCAATCATATAGAAACTGATATAACTAATTATTATTTGAAAAGCACAGTTTTGACTGTACTGCATGTCCCACTTAATTTGTTCTCAGTATATAAGAAGAGTGAATTGAATTGGATTTATTACCAGGAAGTGTTGTGGTGGTGGTAGTGATACTTGTGTGAAGTTCCTTGACCACTGTGCTCGTAGACGTCTGGGTAACGATCGGTCCGAAATAATCGTTACTTGAAAGCAAGGAAAGACCTTGCGATAGTTGTTGACACATTGCTGACACACTGTCCTGGCCGCTCGGTGTTATTTCTGGGATAGGACTCACTGTAAAAAAGAACAATCGTTATAATTTTGTTATAAAAATAAATTTGCAAATAGGAATATTGCCGGGGAACATCACATATTAACATCTATCAGTGCTACAAATTAGATGTGCATGAAACATCTAGGAACGTGCTTTCAAAATATCAAAAAAACATCTTTTGAGTCTCAGACTTTATTTTTGATGCAAATTCAAATGCTTATGTAACATCGTATCATGATTCTTACTACAACAATGGTTCATATTTTTATGTTTTTTGTGTCATGTTGCGGATGTAGTACATGAGATAGAATTTAAGTATGTTGATGCTTCAGAGAGAAAAATATGAATTTAAAAGTTTGAGCTGGGATGATTGTACAAGGGGTAACAGGCAAAATCAAGGTTACAAATTCTGGAAAATGACCTTCGTCATATCCTTCGTAATCTGTGACAAAACATCAAGAAGATCTTAGAAACAATCTCATCATAAAAATTAACAGATGCTCAATATCTCAAAAACCTTCAAATGCTTAACGAAAACTCATCTTACAAAAGAAGAAGAAGAAAAAAAAACACCAATTTAACACAAAACAGATTCAAATTTCACACTTCATGAAAGTCGGTGCAATTTCGTTCGGTTTCTATAAAGTGTGACGGTTGAAAATGTTTCAAAAAATCGTATCATCCAAGAAAGCGAAGATAAAATTTATCGTTATAAATGTATGTCTAAAGACATAAATGGTAGTCATGGTCTCGAACTCACCAGGCTTCATAGGTACAATGTGGGACAACGGCAGACGAGAGAGATCCGATGGTTCAAGGCTAAGACTACGTGTGCGCTCTAAATTACTGGGAAGATCGTTAATGCGTAAACTAAGTTGTCGTTTAAACGGAGAAGCCTGGTTCAGTTGGGTGAATCCTCGGAAAGAGCCCTGTCTTTCCAGCATATGCGGCGTTGCATGAGGCCTCTCGATGGCAAATGGATTGTACACCTGTCTTACAGGTGGCACATCTGAAAAATTTAACGGTTTAGTTATTTACCATTTAAATGTCATTCAATCTATTAACAACGATATGAGTTCTATTTGTGATTTCATTTTGTTACAGATTTGCATTCTATTAAAATTGCAAAAAGTTTGTTGAGGCCACCGGTTTTTTTTGTTTTCAAAGAAGAATCCGATAGTTCTTTGGATTCTTCTTTGAAAACATATAAATGATAGGTATGTGAGCAATCGAGTTTAACTGAGCCTTGGAAATATTATAGACCATCGATTTTATTATCCAGTTTTTTTTAAACTGTTGTTATTTTGTTCCACTTGTGCAACAATTAAAGATGAATGTGATTTCATATTGTTTCACAACCACAACTTTAAGGCGGGACATACAAAATTTTGCAAAACTATGTACAGTCAAAACTATGTTTTTCAAATGATAAATAATTATATTTTTCTATCGAAACTCAAATTCGAGATTTTTATTTTAAACTATTGTGACTAACTTTCAAACTACTGTCTTATATATCTATATATACCATTTTGTCCAATTTCTAAATTAAACATCTCAGTTCATAGATAGTTAATGTCGCAAAAAAATTTGCCATGATAATGTTTATATTAGTAGATTTATAATTGAAAAACAAAAGAAAATCTATTTTACGTAGTTGCACTTCCCACCTTAATATCCAAGTAAAAATTGATACGTGGGTCCATATTCATGAGCCATATATGGCCCAGTTATGGAACATATTTGGACCCATATATAACATCCCTAGTAAAAAGTAAAATATAATGACAATATAATGACAATACAGGGGCAATATAGGTGCAATATATGATCAATATAATGGAAATATAATGTCCATACATAATCAATATAATGAGCATATAGATAACATATATGGCCAATATATGAAGCTTATGTTGCCAGATATGATATAGCTAAAGGAAAAATTCAAAAATTTTCATTATATTGGCATTATAATGGCGATATAAGTTTTCTGTATGGCCAATATACACCCAGTATATTGTCATTATATTTTCATTTTTACTAGAGAATGTTACTTGAGTACGTTTGAATAAAACAAGTGAAAATGAAATCAACGTTGCGATAATGTATCCTAGCAAAGATGGCACATTTCGAGTACCCACCCACTGCTCGCTCTTTCGATTCCTGCTGTTGTAACCTTTCCGTAAGACTGGGCTGTCTGAAACTCCCGCTCCTCGTGAACGTAGAAGTGGTGTTATCAAAAGTCATCGTGACCCCGCACTCCTGATCTCTCTTCTGTTTCCGTTCCAGACACGTCGAGAAAGCACAGCCCACTGCATGGCTAAGTCTGTCACCCTAAAAATAAAATCCTTGTCAGAAAGTGATCCTAAAAGACGTTCGTCGGACATATTGAAGGGCGGACTTACCGGCTCTTTGAGGGCCATGAATCCGTGGCACATCCACCGCCGAGTCGTGCCGTCTCTGCAGATATAACTAAATCCCTTATCATGATTCCTGTCGGGGGCACAGAACGATACCTTCTCAATAGTCTGATCAACAATCAGTCCCTTTGTCTCGTCTTCCACCACACGCAACCCGTCTCCAGACACGTAAAGGATGGCCCTCACTGGTTTCCTTTTTGAATTCTAAAAAACAGTTTCAACGTTAGTTTCAAAGTTCAAACGGCGCTCTCGAGTTTTGACCGCAGTATCGGTTAAACTTTTTGTTCTAAGCTTTTGGAAGGTTGATCAAGTTCAACTTGCTTCTCTCAGCTCGTTTGGGTTCATGGTAGATGTACATTATACCACAATGTAACATAAATTTCTTGTTGGAATACCAAATTAATTTTTTGACCCGAACAAAAATCAGCTATGAATATTTTAAGATCATCTATTATATGAAACTGTAATTTCACTCACCCTTAAAACTTTCAAGGCTTCTTCACACACTTGCATTCCCCTTGATTCGAACACCTCCACGCAACCCAGGTACTGTAAAAAAATAATTTCACAATGAAAAATGCATACTTGCAAAAGTACAATGATGGTTTGAATTTGTTTTTAACTCTGACTGAATAAAATAATAATTCAAAAGTTGATCCAAGTATTAAATAAATTACATTAAATGTTAAATTAAATATAATAATGAAAGATGGTGATTTTTTGCAGAAGTACAATGATGGTTTTAATTTGTTTTTAACTTTGACCGAAAAAAATAATTAAAAAGTTGATTCAAGTTTTAAATAAATTACATTAATCAACTATAATAATGAAAGATGGTGATTTTTTACAAAAGTGCAATAAAGTTTTGATTTTAGTTAAATCGTAGATTATTGTTTGAGAAAATGGATGATTGCAGAATTAATAATAGCGGTAATAGCCTTTGTTATTAAATATCGAGAAGTCGTTATCACCGCTTCGGTAATATTAATGTCCCGAGCTGGTCGATATCATAATTGTGTCAGCAGTCATTTGCATTTGAGAGTAATTAGGCTTCTCTGAAACTTTGGGATGTAAATAACACACTTGCCTTGACGTGAAAAGCACAAGTTGCAGATCGCACCGCACTTTCATCCGCCTGCCACTGATGGGGTTTGCTTGATTCTGGCACATGGGGATCTTTCCGCCGTCGGAAGCTGTCTCGGAAGCTTCTCCGTAGTCTATCCATCCTTTTCCCTGTAGACCTCTCTCGTTTCTGTAACACAATGATTCAATCAGTCTTTCATTTTCATTTATAATTGACATCTTACAAATCATTTAGTAACGTATTTATCAAACATTTATATGCTCAATTTCAAACGAAAATATTTCAACATTTTCCTATAAATTTTAATGTTACTGTACCAGTTATCGTCAAGTACCATTGCCCTAGTAAAAAAGATCATATATTGTCCATATATTATCAATAGATTGACAATATATTATTTTTCATAAAATCATATATTGATAATATATGAACAATATATTGAAAATACATTGTCAGTATATTGGCAATATTTTGATAATATATGAACAATATATTGGCAATATATTAGCAATTTTCTAAAAAAATCAATATATTGTTCATAGATTGGCAATATATTGTCTATGTATGGTTAATATATTGTTCATATATTGCCAATACATTGAAAATACATTGACAATATATGGATGATATATTGTCAATATATGTTTTATGTATGGACAATATATATGTCCTTTTCACTAGGGTGATTGATTTTAATTTTAATTTTCAAGAAATGATTTATATAATTCAAATAAAAGTAAGAAACATTTATTGATTACAAGTTTAAAATTCTTCATACCAATGGCTTCAATTACATAAAAACATGTGTTGATAACTGGTACGCCTTAATTCGAACCTGTCGATGACTGGTGCATTTACATTTCCTCCCACTTTATTCAACTTTGACTATTTTTCAAACAATTAAAAAAAACACTCTAATTAATCACCCCGTGACAATATTCAACCCCAGAAAAGTCCCCTCATTTTGAAATTAAGGAAACCGATAGAAGCTGTACAAAATATAGTCAGTAAATTGGCGCCGATTCATTACGTGAATTGTAGACTGGGAGAATGAATGTGAGAATTTTGGTTGAGATTGGAGTTTCAGAGGGGTGCGTCTACGACATGTGTGCTTGTTACGACCAACTTTGATTTCTCTTCCTTTTCCCGATAACCTATAGAATATTAATAGTCTATGAGAAATTAGTCTACCTCCAGCAAGATCTTTTTTCGTTCCAATCAAAAAAAAGCCTTTGCATGATTTCTATCTTTACAAAAATCTTTATAAAAATCTTTATAAAAATGTAGTGTCATACATCGTCATGGTTTTTTTGAATTGGTTTAATTCGAGAACGAATTGAAGTAAAAAGAAACATACATGCAGACATATATACTTCTATATATGCTACATATGTCATGGGTCAGCATATATGTGCATATCAAATAGTTCTGCTTGGGAAATATTGAAAGTTGGAGGTGAGGGATTGGTTCTCATCGAAAATATTCCCACATAATTTCGCATTCGGTGTGAATTCCTTCACATCGAATCGTCTGCCACCGATGTCCAAGAGTTTAATAAACAAGAAGAAGGGGAACGACGAGTAACTGTCTCGCACGAAACAACTCGAGTTTTTTCAAGAGCCTGTGATCAAATCTTGGAGCTGGTTCCCAAAGAATCTTTTATACCAAACCCTCTAGGGTCTCCCCTATTTGACGACTATAATCTACCCCTGGAAATAGCACCCCTGCCGTCCCGAGACGCAGCTATTCAAACATCTTTTACGTTCTTACGTGAATAAACCTCGAAAGGATTGTTACGGTCTAATTTAAACCAAATCTATATTGCCTCTTCTGACGCCAATAACATTTAAAAAATTTTATCATTCATTTTTTTTTTGTCAACCAAACATATCAAACATTCAACATTCAAAAAATGCAAACTTTTGTTATTAGAACGCATGTAATCAAAATTTGCAGTGCAAATTTTATGACGCCAATTGTGATTATGATCGAGAGTGATTTCATATTTCATATTGTTATTGAATACAGTTCGTCAGAATCCATTATTTAACTGTTGAAATTATATAATTGATCATCATAATTTATGCGGTGATTCATAAACGAGAAGAAAACAAAAAAAAAACAAAAAAAAATGAAATATCATAATTCAGGTGCGTTTGAAATTTTGTTGTGAGAATGAATACGGTTTGTTAATTTGGAATATTCTCTGATGTGGCGAGTTGAATTATCGAAATAATTATTATTATTATCAACAGAGGCTTTCACGCAAGTGTTTTACGGTTGCGCAAAGTGAAATGGATGCCGCACTGTTGAAAAACAAAATCTGAATTATACACTGGGCGATGCATAAACGTCATTAGTCATATTCTCAGTTACTGTCAGACACTTCAAATGCCTCGCGCGGAATAATACTCCGTTGTTGTAATAAACAAAAATAACAATATCTCAATAAATCTTTTGATCTCGAAACAGAATCTCGTGATTTGTTATTTCCATCTTTCATTCAAACAGTAAAATAATATCCCGAGATAAACATCAACATGCACGTAACCATATATGCATCATATATGATTTCATATATAATGTACGTTGGCATTCACAAATGTACAAAAAAATATAATATTTAAAAACATGTTCTCGTGTAAATTTCAATTTGACGCATGTTCATATATAAGAGTCACATTCGAACCGGATCAATAGAATAAGAATAAAAAAAAATGACCGAAAGTTATCTCATCGTCTATTACATAAGTCAAATGTAAAAGTCGCTTGGTGTAAAGTGAGAGAGTTAAGTAATTAAAGCGCGACGATCGCCTGACGAAATGTAACGATTTGAATCATTATTGTTATATTTTCGGTTCGCCCGACGGCCTAGACAGAAATGATTTACTAACACAATAACATTTGATGTGTGTTAAATGTCTAAGAAAATGCCTAACCCATCAGGCACGTAATTACAATGCTTACGAAACGTTCGCAGAAGCATTATTCATGGTCGAGAAGTCAGCGACATTATGACGCTGTTTCGTTCTTCACAACCGCTCGGTTGACAAAAATAAAACGGTACATTAATATCGAACATCTCCGACTCTCACAATAAATTGAAGTCGGTACACTTTGAACTAGATCGTCGTCATTTTTTTCTAAGTTCAGATTGGGGGAGCAATACAATATAATCTTAATGAAGTATTAATGATTTAACAAAGGAACATTATTCAGTTTCATTTCTTCATTTTTTTTTGCATCTTCAAACGTTTCAATCGATGCGCGAAATTCAAATTATCATCAAATTATTATTACACATTTCTGAAAATGAAAAACTACGAGAACAACTTTGGTTACAAACAAATCTAGTAAAACAAACAAATATAGTAAAAAGAATTACATATTGTTCTTATATAAGGCAATATATAAACTCATATATGGACCACATATCGACCATATATGAACCGTGTCTAAATATGTATAATATCGAATAGATAATAGATAACATCGAACTATATATGGTCATATATAATTAATTAAACAATACATGAATCATACATATATATGAATAAAATATGGACAATATATGAACCATGTCAAATATATATAATTACATATGCACGTCTATATATAGATAATTAGTATCGAACTATATGTGGTCATTATTTAACAATATATGAATCATACACAAATCATATATGAACCATATATAAGTCATATATATATATATGGAAAAAATATTTATAATATATGAACACATGTTTAAATATGTATGATATATAAGTCTATATATAGGTGATAAGTATCGAACTATATATGATCATATATAATTAATTTAACTAAAGGAGATATTTCCTGTGAGTAACAAAAGTGACGTTTGTTGGGTAGAATGCAAAATGATACCATATGATATTCTCTTTATATCAATGATCAATTCAAGACTAAATCGGTTTGATTAAAGTGTATACAGGGGGTATGAATTAAGTTTAATTGATACATGCACGCGCATTGCGTACTAGAATATAACAGTTGGGCACACGTACTAAGGCGTGTATCTGTTATTGGTGACGGACACGGGTAATCCTATTACTTTGCTAAGTAAATAATATAATCCGATTGGGTCAAGAGTGCTTTTTTTCGCACGTTTTAACCATTAGCACTGCTTGTTCAACGGCCGGACGCGTTTCGTACCCCCATTGCAAGCGTGCCGCTAAATTTCAAGTGTACTTTGCAAAAAGCGAAAGAACTACGCGATCGCGTGCAGTATTAATAGACCCACGTTTTGTAACGCCGTGTCTCCAACTTTTTTTTTCTCTCTCCTTATTTCGAACTGCTTTTTTACGTGAGAATTATTTTTACACCGATGCCATATGCCAATGCGCTATATGATACTTGCGATATTTCGACCTGATAATTGTACTTAAATAGCTGCTAAATAGTATATTTTTTATTTTTATTTTGTAAAGGGGAAAAAATATTCAATGAGTGCTAAACTTTTTGAGTCATAAATCGTGCCGATGCGGTGACACGGACATAACTTAATTAAACGCGTTACGCCCGAGTGAACAAACTGCGATTATAAAAATTTCTGATACGAACTTTTGCCATTGGATGAGGAGAGAAAGCTCGGCATTTTAATGCAGCTTTAACTAAGTCCACTCGTACATCGTGAATTCGAAATTATGATCTAATCAAAACTTCTTAAAGAACAGATTTATAAACGAATTCAAACGAGGGAGTATTTACCACAAACTAATATTCAATTTCACCCAACCCTCTCATTTCTTTTTATCGTAATCACCCAAACGAAATCTGTGACTGTAAATCAATACCGCACCCGGTATAAGTGTTGACTTATTTTTAACTGCCTGTAAAAAATCTAATTATTTATTTTTAGTACGATTGTTTGGGAATTTCATATCTTATTCCAAATGTTTGTGACAAAATTAAAATAATGATTATAAATTAGCCGTACCCATTATCGACAGTTTCGTTTTTTGATGAAAAAAAAAATAGACTTTTTTAATTTTCTTTTTCTGGACTAGAAATATAAAAAAAGGTATAACATTTCTTTTTTTTTGTTTCAATTTTTGCTACTTTTTTACAAAGCATTTAAAATGTTTAATTTCTCAGTTTTCTATACTTTTTAGTTTGTATTTTTTGCAATAGAAAATATAATTTAATTACTAATTATATTTGTTCTAACTTTATTTGTTTCTGTAAATTTCAAATCACTAAAAAATCAACTTTTTTTTCTCTCGATTTTTTTACGTTTTAGAATTATTTTTTCTATCAATTAAAATGAACGAGGAATTGAATACGCAGGACGAAGTTGTTTGAAAACGCCCAACCAACTACCTCCGTAGTTCTGGTGTTGAAACAACGTTGATTACGTTATTTATGTACTTATCAGCAATAACCTTTCTGTTTTATTTCTCTGTGCCTGTACAGTTGCCGAACTATATATTTATTCGCGCAACACACAACTGATCGCTGTGTGGAAATAATTCTAATGAATCATCGCTGGTGAGTGTATACACATTCGTGGCACACTATCTCAGTATGCACATCAGGTTTTTGAAAATCGCAAAACGCGTCAACACATTTATAAGATTTGTACTTCAAATAAAATTGTTGCACGACCCAGAAGGCCGTTGAATCGATGACTCAAAAGAATCCGGAAGCAGCGAATTCTTGATGTTGCCTGGCGTGTTCTTTTCATGCACTCTGATCGTTACAATGATACGCCCTGTTGCATATTCATAAAATCTTTTCAAGCATATTTTGGCCATCGTGTTTGTTCGAGTTATGATGTCATGGTGGTGCTATTAGAAAAGGGCTTTATGAAAGAACAATCGCGCTGTTTAGTCTAACTTGTTCAACGAACTTAACACACTTGCAACATCAAAGAAATTGAACTTAAAAATGTGTATGTATTTTTGTTGTCTTCTCTTTTTATTTTGTATTTGTTTTTTGTTTTTTTTTCACAACAACAACGTTAAAAGTATGATATTTTATATTTTTCAATGATGCAGATTATTAATTTGATTATTTTTAATTGTCTGTTGATTCAAAAGAGCATGATGTTATTTTTAAAAACGTAATTACACTTGGGAGAATGAAAAATTGTCAAACGATGATACCTTTGACCCTTAAAGAACCTACTTGTTTCAATGAAACCTAATTACACAATATTCTTGGCTGCGTGTACGAAAGAACATTCTTTGATTATGATAATCTCGCGCGACGCTTTGGCCTTGCTATGTGAAAGGTAAGGTGCACCAAACATGCACTAGTCTTTTTCAATACTTTTCATTCAATAATCTGCACTTTCAGCTGATCACTTAAATATAAACTGCCGAGGTAGTTCTAACGAAACAATCAAGATAGCATTTCTCAAGTAGCAGATAGTTATAAATCTTTGGCTCTTTTTTTTTACATTTTATTATCTATGTCATAGAACTTTTAGAATGTTAGTATATTTATTATTTTGTATAAATTATATTTCCATTAATATAACTATATTATAAAAAAATTATATACAGTCATATTTTTCATGTTCAATCATTTTTATATTTTGCAATCACACAAAGAATAACCACAGAAAGTCAATTTTATTGTTCAGAATTTCATGTGATCCTGTCATTTTTCACTTATCGCGAGAACCGTGCCTAATTATCATGATTATACAATTTTTCATTTTTTACCTTTGGCTCCCCCCACCTCGTTATCATATGACTTTTTTTCTATACTATAAACAAAATCCAAATTTATCGCTTTCGGAAGCAGCAGTCCACAAAAACGAGCTAAAAAAATTTTTTCCAGAAGAAAGATACACGTTCTATCGACTTTTTCTTTTCTGATTCAAACATACGATATTTATTTAAATTCACTCGAAGGTATAATTAAATTTTTTGTCTATGTTTTTTTTTTTCCAGACAGAGCCTTCTGATACGTTGATCATTGATCCGCCCCTGGTATGTATACCTATAGGTATAACGCGAACAAAGATCTCAGGGAAAGCAGGACCGACGATCAACCCTGGCCGCCATGATGTGAGGTTCATCGACCGCGCACAACAAATACTCACACATCCGATTGATGTGTAAACACAAAAATAAGTTACGGGCAAGATGTCGTAAATGCGTCTCGCTACTCGCAAGAACAAATGAACGAGCGGCAGCCTGCGCAACGCCCGGCACGTTGAGCGTGAACTCAACCCCTCAAAGACCTTTGAACTCTTAGATTTCATTGTGGCGGAATTCACAAACCGAGTCCTCTCTCACCCTGAACGACGAATTTGTCTCAAAATGTTTCAACGTTTCAGCTCTCAACGATTCATTTGCTTCCAACTTTCCTCCGAAGCAATTCAGAAACAATAAAAATCTATTGATAACATATATTTTTTAATTGAATTCCTTATCAAATTGTAATCACACGTTTGATAGTGGAAAATTATGTTGGTAATTCGAACGATAAACAATGTCATGGAGTGCTTTCCTTTTTATTTCAAACCAATTTTTGTTTGACAAATTTTCGTAATTGGAATATGGTTTTTTTCTCTTTTTTTTGTTGAGAAAAATGAAAAAAAAGAAAAAAAATGAGGGCAAAAAAGTAAGCACTACAAAAGGTAAAGTTAACAAAGTAAATCACTTGATCTTTATACACCAGACGAGTTAACAGTTTAACGCATTTCATAACACACACGAGTTTCTCTGCGTACTCACACCGACAGCAAATCAATATACACACTGATTCAACTGAATGCATGACAGTTATGCAGTTTGGCGGATGAATGCGTTATTTCTGTCGACAAACGTACGCATTGTAATTCTTACGTGCCTCTCACCGTGATCTTTTTAATGATAGTCCTATCTATAAATAAACATAATTAATGATCTCACTTGGCGACCTTAAAAAAATTGTACGCGCGTTAATTCAATTTCCACAGTTCGTGCAAGTGTCGGTAAAAGTTATGAAAGTTTTGTTTTCATTGAATTCAATACATTATACTTGCATCGAGTTTCCTCAATTCGAATTAACTATGTGAGCAAAACATCAATCAGATTATTCGCGTTGACATCGCGATTTCGTTCCGATTTGTACTTTCGATTATCTTTCACTCCAACATTTCCT
Source organism: Trissolcus basalis (assembly GCA_025266255.1). Classification (NCBI taxonomy): domain Eukaryota; kingdom Metazoa; phylum Arthropoda; class Insecta; order Hymenoptera; family Scelionidae; genus Trissolcus; species Trissolcus basalis. The sequence goes on along the minus strand of JAAMPD010001259.1, from coordinate 9,690 downwards.
GTTATTGTTGAAACCAGAGTCTTCGTTTATGCGAACCAAACATATTTTATGGATCTAATATCTAACATGGAAAGAAATGTACGTTCAAGTGTATAAAATGGATTTTAAATTATTTTATGTATAGGTATACATTTTTAATATATAATTTAAATATTAATTTATATATAAGATCTATAAAAAAGACTCCTTATAAGATTCTATCTATTATATATAAAATTTAAATAATATAAGACAGAAATATATAGATATGTGAATATAATATTTAAAATTCAAATATAATTAGAAAAATATTTTTGTACGTGCAAGATTCACTATCACGTGACTTCTTTTAATTATCCATCAGTAATTTTTATGAAAACCGTATTTTTTCCACCACATTTCATGACTTTAAAATGAAAAGTTTACTTTTGCAAAGTTTCGTTTGATAAGAAAAGTTTTCACTCTCATAAAAACAGTTATTCAAAAGTATAAAAATAATCCCAAATATACATACATTTTTCAAAAATTAATTTCGCCTTATTTTATGATGATAAAAAAAATTAAATCTGAGGAACAAAGGAAAAAACTATATATAAATAGAAAAAAAATTTTTTGCAATTTTTGCATACTTTGTCAATATTTTTATGAATGATATTCAAACATGTATGGGTCATACATTTTTCATACATGATTTATATAGAACTCGCTTCCACACTCCGGTAATTTTTCCTTTGTGCCACAAGAATTCAAAAAAGATGATTAAAAGTTATTAGTTGAATCATCTATTTTTTTTCCAGGAACGTCACTTTGGATTCTTATGTGTTCAGTTTGTTTAACGACAAAGCGCGTCAAATCGAGGCGCAAATTAATTGTCATACATAATTGTGTGAAATGAGTTGTTCCCACTAATTATAATGAGCTGCGGTACCTACTTCGCACCAGGCTTTTCTTTCTTTTCCTATTCCTAAGACAATAATACAAAAAATAACGAAGAAACGTTGATATTAAAAATGCACATTTATTTCAATGCAATCTCCGTATGAGAAATTAAAAGTTAGATTTTTGTACCGATCGGCGGGTAGAAATCGCATGGTCGTGTGTACAAATAATAGTTCAGTGAATTTCTTTCCAAGTCAGCAAAGATGGCTTGCACCGACATCCCACCGGTTATCCTTGAGTCATCGGACGTGTGTGCGTATATTCACGCCAACAACCGTGTTCGAGTGTAAGTATCAATTCCACTAGGTACAGGGTGTCTTTAAAAAAATGCAAGTATTTATACAGAAGCCTTGCACGACCTGCAAGGCTGCACGACGAAAATTATACCCACCGAGTGGCTTTTCAAATTGGATCTCGCAAAAAATTGCAACTCAAAAATGTCAACTCTTTTTTTTTTGGTCTAACAGTTTTTTTTTTTGCTACCGTTCCAAAGTTACAAAATATTTCATCTTAAACGTCCATGGGTTAGGTATTTATAAAAACGATATTTCCTTCTACTTAGCTAGTTGAAGTCAAGGCAAGTTTTTTATAATAGAATATCCTTCAGCGAAACAAGTTAAATCAACAGATAATTGGAAACATTTTTATTTTCATCATCAATTAAGTATTTCATTCCAAGTGTTTTTTTTTTCTTTTAGTTCGTTGAAAATCGTTATTTCAGACTATCGACCGTAAAGTATTTCTTAAGTGCAATAACGCGAGACAAAATAAATAATACAAAACAGCGGAGACAACAAAAAGTGACACAATAGTGAACAGAGGAGTTTATAAGCACGCCCGCTTTTTATGCGAGCGTTCGGCTAAAATTACAGTCCACTCGCGACATCTCTCTTGGAGTATACAAGGTAGACCGATCCATGAGCACCTCGTCATAAAGAAATGTCTATCTAGCGTCCCACACTGTAGTAACTCAGCGTTCACACATCGGTGATAGTTTCTTCTTCGATTTCAGTTCATTGACATTTTTTACTGTATCTTATCGTTTCCTTAAATTTCTTCTGCCTCGTCGGGTTTATTAATGAATCCGATGGGAGAATTTTTCACCTTTTTTTTTCTTTTCAGACAAAAGAACTTGGCCAACCCATGAAGAAGAATTTTTTACAAATAGCAAAATTTTTTCTCACCATTCGAATCTTTTAAGTTTTTTTATAATAAATAATTATGAACAAGTTATAAATTTTATAACAACATGCAAGTTGATATTTCGCTTTCGAATTGCATTTTTCAAATGCTACAACGTGTGTTCTAAAAAAGTTGTTTTTGTTGTAGAATAAAAAAATTATATAAAACAGTTGATAAATTTTATGAAAACATTATTGAACAAAATGAGAATTTTCGATTTGAAATTGCATCGTTTGAAACAAAAGTAACGCTCTGTTAGATGAAAACGAAAAAGAGGTCAGTTAAAAGTTTGATGTATCCATGTATAAATAATGCAGAAAACACGCACACGCAGATAAATACCAAACTGAATCATAAAAAAGGAGAATCATAAAAAGAATTCTTCAAAGATTAAAGGAATACTTTTTGTCCATTCACCGCGACTTTCTTTGGCATTAAAAAGCAGGTTTGAACATATTCGTAATTCGTCACTTTTGTACCAAAGTCAAAGAAATTTTGTGTGTCGAGTGACAGTGCTGTTTTAGTTTGAAAAAAGAAAGAAAAAAAAAGTTAAAAAAATGTTTTGAAAAATAATATTCATCATGTGGGAAATTCTAATTATCGATTCATCTAATTTCTTATCATTCTTTCAAGTCGAGTCCGAGTTTACTGACCGAGTTGAAACTTGGTTTTATCGATCGCGAGACAAACGCACAGCATAGATCGGGTTTCTTTTCGATACCGCGACACAGCAATTGAATGCACCCTCGTAATAAATATTTCTCAACCGGGGAAATCATCCGCGTGAATGTGACGATGAAATTTTCATCTTGAATTTTTATCGCGTTTCATCCTTCATCAGAGTTTTATTGAGAGTCTACCTACGATAACCTCCCGGTTTCTGATTGCTAAGTTGCCAAGAGATGAGCGTTGAATTTGAATTTTCAGTAAGGGTGCATGTTAACTAGGCTGCCAACTTTGGCCCTCCGCGAAGTGCTCATTTGAATGTAAATATTTTTCGCAAAGTTGCATTTGGTTTGGATGAATCAAATAAATTAGGCAAATTGTCAATGCAAAATTGGTGATTTGGAGAGAAAAAAAGCAATTAAAAAAACAGTAAACGTAAAAATATACAATGAGAAAAAAATTTTATCAAATATAATAATTTACAGATGAAAATTTACTAAAACTGTATAATTTCCCTAGTAAAAAAGATCATATATTGTCCATATTATATATATAATATCAATATCATATATTATCAATAGACTGACAATATATTATTTTTCATAAAATCATATATGGATAATATATGAACAATATATTAACAATACATTGTCAGTATATTGGCAATATATGCCAATATATTGACAATATATTGACCATATATTTTTTAATATTTTTCATATATGGACTGTATATTGGCAATATATTAGCAATTTTCCAAAAAAATCAATATATTGTTCATAGATTGGCAATATATTGTCTATATATGGTCAATATATGATTTGTCAAATAATATATTGTCAATATATGTTTTATGTATGGACAATATATGATCCTTTTCACTAGGGTTATGGGGGAAACATTTAATATTCGTGAAAAATTATTATTGAAACTTACAGCAAATTTTGACGAATGAGTATAAATAATTATACTAAACCAATATTAATTTTTCACGTTCCTTCATCAAAATTTGCTGTAAACTTTAATATTTTTCCCCGAATTTTAGATTTGTCCCCCATATACTGTACAGTTCAGTAAATTTTGATAGAATTTTTTTCTCCGTGTAGGTACATGACAGTTTATATAAAATATATATAATTATACATGAATACATATATTTATTTATATGAAAGAGAACATTCTCAGATGAAACAATAAGTTACATATACGGATACATGTACAATGCATATATGTAACAATGTTTACATAAATATGTTGATTTTCACCTGGGTTTTATTTGAATTGAAGAAAAAACGGCAGCAGAAACGAGGGAATTTGAAAAAAAAGAAAACAATTAAGAATAATTGAATGCTGAGTGTGTTATATTATGATGAATATGAATGTTATACAATATACGATAATAAAAGTAGTAATAATAATCAAAGTGAATAATAAAATATTGCATGAATAAGATTGAACGGAGGTGTTGTAAAAAGAAAAAGTGGCTCACGGAGGTGGGATATGAAAAGGAGGCAAATCGAAAGGCAGTGACAGCTGCGTCGGCTCATAAGGCACATTTTGTGAATCACGAAACGCTGATGCGCATAAGGCACATCTGGTGTTTTGTTAGACCACGAGGCCCGGGCCCCGGCACAGTTTCCAACCAATTCTGAGATGTCACTTCTTTCTTCCTGTGCACGCGTCAATCTGCTCCGACGCACAAAAATATGCGTCCACGCAGATAGCAGCCTCAACTTTACGCTCATTAATAAACAAGCATGACGCACTGATAAATTTTTATCAACAACAATTCGTCACATTTCGCACTTCATGACGATTTCAAACAAACAGGTGTCAGACTGCGCCGTGGCGAAGATCCAAGTTTGTAAAAATGTTAAGACCGAAATATGTACCCAACAACTAACCAAATCGTCGGACAAACAAGTGATTCAAAACTGCAAACAATGATTCAAAACATTCTATTATGTTTTATCAACTTTCTGAATTTAATGTTCTGAGGATGATCCTTTTGCGAAACTTTAATCAAAGTTGCCCAGTAAATATAATCGCATTTATGGCCTTAATGTCAACTATATATGAACTGTTATATATCTAACCATATATAATAGATGTGTAACAAATATTTTGTATTGTCAGATTATAAAAATCCAATTCAGATAGATATATGGCTTCATCAATCTCAACCATATATACTCCATATTTCAACTATATATGGACTGTTATATATCTAACCATATACATTAGATGTGTAATAAATATTTTGTATTGTCAGATCATAAAAATCCCATTCACGATACATATATGGCTCTACATATTTTAACCATATATAATCCATGTTTCAACTATATATGATCCATATATGTTTCATGAATTTCAACCACAGATACGTATATTTGTAGACATATAAAAAGTCACATATGTAGTTACATATTGACCATATATGCAACCATACATGTAGCCATGTATGCAATCATATCTGGCCCTATATGTAGGCATATACGTAACCAAACATTCAGCCATACATAAGGTATTTTACAAATTGTTAATATCTCATTTATTATAAATACACGGTTCCATATATGGACCATATATGTTCGATATATATCTCACAATGGAAAAAATTCATCAGATAACTGTACACCAAAATTCTTGTGTAATATAGACGGTTTGTATATGTAAACAAAATGTAACACATGTGCCATTTATGGATCCATATATAAATGTGTAAGTTGAGAATGTTTAGCGTAAACTGAACAATGTTTGAGTTGGAGCCGTCAAGATTGATGTTATCTGCATGCACGTAACCTAAAAACCTTTTTCTCGGGTGATTAATTTGCGAATGTTGCACAAGGATAACTTGGACGGCGTGCGTCCAATTGAATTGCATCGGCGCATTCTCTTTTGACGATGATTAGCATAAAAAAAAGGAAGAACCTACCGAAAGTCGGAGGCCATTTCTCTGGTTGGTGGCTCGTTCGAGCGGTTGATGGGCGGACGGGTGGTTTCCCATTTTATTTCAATCGGTCGACGTTTTCAGAAAGGCGCGTATACCGAACGCACAATCTCACTTGAACAAAACAGCCAACGGGTCCTGGCGAGACCTCGCGCACTATCATCCGCTGCAACCTCCGCCGTCTCGCAGATCACAGGTGTGGTTTTCACGCGTACACGTCAACGCACCAACACGTGCATCTCATATCCGGAGGCTACTCTTCCTCACTTCTCCGCGGACTGTATCTTCATGCCTTTCACTGTACGAAACGTATTCAAATCTATCGTCACTTCTAAACACACCTGCGACCCACACTTTTTCCTCAACCTCGTCCGACGAACAAAAGTATCGTCATCTTCAGAGCCCGGTCACTTTTGCACTCCCAACCCAGGTGTCCCAAAGGTCAAAGGTCGACCGATGATTCACCGAACGGCAATCTGCCAAAGGATTCGTAATCCTCGGTGGTATTATCCATGCACAAGTTGAGCAACCGTAGAAACCAAAAATGATTAGAGACTGTTCGCCTTGAGAGTGGCGCGCGAGATCCAGCACCGTATCCTAAATTTCTGTCTGGTCTCGTTGCATCCAAGTAAATGCTTTCCATAAAAACGATCGGCGAAGGTCAACACCAACGACCAATTTAAGTACGAGTTTTATCCTTGAAAGATCCAAGAGGGACACTTTGAGAAGGCACTGACGATCAACGCGCAAGGTGAAACAACGGAAACAACTATCCTAACGATAACGCGAACCGACCCGGGATAAACGGTTGGGCCAAGTTAATACTGATGATGGATGGATGGAAGGAAATCGAACCGATCGGTCCCCCGGTTGGACCCGACGAAAATGCCGGCCGGCGGTTAAAAACGAGCGGCAGCCCAGGCCTTCGTTAACCTTCTCACGACGCGTAAGAAGCCAAACTGGTCATACGACTCCGCTTTTCATTTTACGTCACTACTATGCCCCGAGTAGTGGGATTCCAAGCTCAACCGGTCTCTGTCTCTCGCTCCGTCCCACTCCGACTTTCGCCGTGCCGATTTCGCCGTCCCTCTTCGGTGCCTCCTTGTCGCGCTCGTGAGAAACTTTGCTTCTCCGTCGCAGTCGCTCGACTATGGTGGGGCTCTTCGTCCTTCGCTCCGCACCGTCTACGGCCCGTCAGTGCAGCCACCTTCGCGAACCGCGCGTCTCAAACAGTCGTTAGCATTTTCAAAGAGTCGCTCATAATCTCGACTGCATCTGCGGCCCAAATTGCTTCGACCAATTTTTCCGTACTAATTTTGTCGTTTGTTTATGCTTACAGGATGCGTCTGACTTCTTTGTTCCCCGTTTCCAGTAACGTTACAGATGCTGATGGAAATAATGAAGAGATGAAAAAGAGAGGAAAAAAAAAGTAACAGGATGTTGGTGATAAATATTGTGGGAGGATTTAAAGTTGAAGTTGTTGAAAAGTGACAAATAACCGTCACGTTGAGCAGTCCTCGTGTCCTGCTAATTTGCAGTCCGTCGGCGCACCGCGTTCCCACGTTTTTCCGTTAGAACCGTTACGCTTGGGTGACTTTTGACGACCCCACCGGAACTGACGGTACGCTCGATCTCGCGAGGCTGATGGAATGCACGATCAGTGAAAATTTTTCGGATCCAGAACGGCCTCCAGTTTTCATTCGCAGGTTCACGAAAATCAAAAGTCGAAACTGATCTTTCTTGTTTGTTCCTTCCTTATGGTGGAAATAAAACTTGCGGCCTGTGGTCGTTGGTTATTTGAATACCCAGCTCTATAATCTATTGATGTTTGCTTCTCTGATCGGTTGATAATGCTTTTAACTTTTATCTTTTTGTTTGGCCAGCAGTCTTGTTTTAAACTTCACACTTTGCCCTTTGTGTTTAAGAATAAGTTTCAAAATCATCCACACCATGTATTAAAAAAATATATCACTTTCGAACAAATCATATCGATTTCAATGAAATTATTTAAACCAAATTACTTCTCCTATCAATCGAGATATGTGCACTTAGACTTGTGATTAATTCAACGAATTATATCAAGTGATCAGATAAAAATTCATTAAAAACGTTTCCCATGACCAAATTTCCAAATAACTAAATCAGTCGTTTTTTAAATACTTTTTCAAACTTTATTTCTAAGAATTACAATTAATTTTTTTTTCTTTTTAATCATTTCATAATGTTTAAACTAATTTAATGGTTATAAAAAATAAGAGAACGGTTGAGTTAGAATTAATTGTTGAACAAAATGTTAAATTTATGCAAAGGTAAATGGAATTGAAATAATGTGTAATGGATAATAGATAGTAAAGGATTATCATCACTTTCACGAGTGCGATCGTTTGAGAGTTCTAGTCGCTGCAGCTTTGAAAGTGAAATCCTCGTGATGTGCAGGTACGTTGGAAAATGCTTCCGAGAGCGGGGAGGCCAGCTGTCGGACAAATGGCCACGCATCTGTTGAGCCGCGCGCGCGTACAAGCAGCCGCGTAAATGAAACGCCGGGGCATCGCATCTTGCCGGGAAGCAACAAACGAGTGTTTACGAATGTGTGCCGAGTCGGGGGTGTGGAGAATGAGAGTCGAGATTAAAAGTACCATTCGGCAGAGAAAGACCGGAAAACGTGTACTTCGAGGGAGGCCCGGAAAGGGAAACCTACCAAGGTGCACCGGATGCAACGACGGACGCTGTAACTCGACACTTGCCTCTCGTGCCTTTCTTTAATTAGCTTTCTTCTCGGTTGTACAAACATTCAAAGGAAAAATGTGATAATTATATGCTTTAATTCAACAGAGATGAGCCGAAGAATGTACAATTACAGCTTTTATCGCACGCCTTAAGTTTGACTAAATGATAAGCACGGGGCGTCAATTCCGATGCAATTTCAGCTTTTTTTATGAATGATTTTTTATGAAAATTAACCAAGATAATTAGGAGATAATATTTTTTTTTGTCACTCTCTTTTTCAATTGACAATGGACTCAATAGAATTAGTCGAAAATTTATAATGGCTTCTTAAATGGTTTCACGGTTTGGATATAAAGAAAGAAAAACAAAAAAATGTTTGATTTCGTGTGTAATCGTAGTTTTTTTAAAGGTCAGGTTTCAAAACAAAATATTTGAACTAGAATGTAAACGTGAAATTTTATTGTCTATCAATCTGTAGGCGCTGTTCGTTTGTTGATAATGAATTTGTTACTTCACATAACAAAGTGATTCACACTTGAATGTAAATTTAAAATTAATCGTTGTATTTTAGGTCATCAGTGCCCACGATGTCTTGCAGAGTAAACGTTTTAGTTTGTCGTGCAATTTTTCAAATGCAATTTGAATTGATCATTCATAAATGCATTGTACATTTACATATTATCATATATAATCCGTATTCTTTTACAATTTCATAATAAAGAGACTTACAAATTTGACGTACATACACATCAAATATAACACAAAAGACTGAAATTGTTTTAGACCTGTTGTTTCGAATTTTCAATATGCAACCTGACATGTAACATTTTGCGACCCAGTTTGTAACGTTTGGAAATTAGATTACTGATTCGCATGTCTCTATTAAAAAATTGTTTGAGCATGAGCTTCGTGTAACTTAATAATGATACTGACGTTAATGCCGAAAGGCTAAATTTTTTGCCACGCAAATGAGCGTTCAATTTATATTTAAACATAATTCAATCATATATGAATCATATCTGAGGCCATATAAAACATGTAACGAAAACGTTGCTGATAAATATTCCATTTCTATTATGGAACATATTCAACTTAATATTATATACTTTATATACGATCTATATATAAGTGCTTATACATGCAGAAAAAAAAATTGAAAATTTACTATATAAAATCGCAAACTAACCTTAGAGTTGAAATTCAATGGAATTTACTATAATATATAGTAATATTCAATATAAATA
>JAAMPD010001258.1:0-27085 GCA_025266255.1 Trissolcus basalis | reverse complement strand
AACAATGTACAGTAACCAACCATTTAAGATAGATAAATTCTGAAAAATTATAGCAAACATTCGAGGACGTCTTACATACACTCATTCTACTGCTCTAATTTTTTTTGTATAATATGATAAAAAAAAAATTTTTACTTTCATCATAAAAAAATTTACAATATTTTAGTTAACTACTAATTCAAATTTCTACATCTAACTCATTTACATATATAATTATAATGTTCATCATTATCTTATACTTATAACTTAGCTTTGAAAAAATTTATAGGAAATAAATGAAAATACAGCAGAATATTTTTATTACTATTATTATCTACTGTCATCATTGTATTAGCGCCCCACGCTTTTATTCAGCGAATGTGTGAGTTTTACTCAATTTTTATAATACAATTTTGATGAATGTTTTCTTCTGTAATTCTTTTAATTCAATTTTTTATTTTTACTTCTAGTTGATTTTTTGGTCATGAAAACTAAATAAAAGCGTTTCCTAAAAAAATTTTTTTTTCAATTTTCTGTTTTTCTTTTCGTTTTTTGTTTTTTTTTTATATGAGATGATGATTTCATATAATAGAGATACTTTTCAAAACTTCAATCAAAAAAATGCTTTCAATTAAAACAAAACTTTCAAATTGCAGCTGCATATTCAAGTGAATACTAACATTCATGCGAAGTTTTCAATTTTTGCAACTTTTTCATAACTTTTAATTTCAATAAAATGTAAACCTACATATGCTTAATTATCGATTTGAATCATATTTTTAATCGGAGTCACGTTAAGGATATCATGCATATAGTACAAAACATATATGCCGTAAATAATTAGTAAACATACAGCTGACATATATTTTTAACTCGGGAAAATATTATACAAATAAAAAAAATTACCAAAAGTTACTATATCATGTTGTGACGTACTGTGTAATGTAACTAATTATGCAAATGTTTGCAAAACAGTCTTTTGGTATTTGGATAATATTTAGCAATAACGTTATTTTATAATTGCAAATGCACCGGTGTTTAACCGGACATACTTAAATCAGAGCCCATGAAAATGATTCACCCCCTCTCGCGCTCCAAATTGTCCCGGTCGATGGGCAACTGTTCCTTTTTTTCCTCCTAGCCTGATCGTTTTCCACTTCCTATGAAACGACCGAGAATTCATTTTTGACGAGAATTCAAGGTTACTTGAAGATATTTGGTATACAAATATATCTCTGATTTAGCGTTCTTTCTCGGTGTACTTTTGTACGATCGTGCGCACTTGCACATACGCACGCATTAAAACAGTGTACGCGCACCCACACATCGATAAGAAAATGCTCGGGCGATATAACATGGAAGGCGGGATTTTGCGCAAAGTTTTCAACGAATAAGAAGTCGAGATACAAACGCATTGCCACGCCTACGTCATCTTTCCGCACGCACTAAAATTTACTCTCTTCCTCGCGTAATCAATGAGAAACATGTCTCTAGTTACGTACGCCAGTCGGCGACACTGCTTGCAAGCTCTGGCGTCACCATTCGGTACCGAAAAGGTTATGTGTCACATCACGCAACCACCTTTTTTTTCCAGCAATCTCACGATCGTTCGATCATTATGGACCATAACCCGATTACTACCGAATCGAAAAGTTTTCTGAACTATGTCAACTATATCATACGTCGATAAACAAAACAAACGCGATTTTTTTCGCAAATTCCTTTTTCAATTCCACACTTTTCACAATTTTGTATCTTATCGAACCTGCGCGGCTAACAGAAAATAATTTAATATCAAAATTCAAATTTTTATGGTGGTTTCCCACAATTTTTTAAATATTTTTGGATTGACTTTTAGAATTATGACAACATGTATGAAGAAATATTCAGATTTACAGAAACTATTCTAATGAATAGGTTAGACGGATTCTCATTAATTGTTATAAATTACGTTACAACATTATTTTCATTTGAAATTGAATAGAAATTTAATTAAGAATAATTGAGAAAAAAATTAAATTTTTATGGTTTTGTATAAAAAAAAATATCATGTTACGACGAAATAAAAAAAAAAAAAAGAAATCCAAACAATATAAATTTATAAAAGTTGGATTCAATTTTCTTCCATGGTTCAATTAATCTATGGTACACGGATGAATAACAAATAAAACAGTGACACGGGAATAAAACAAATTGCGTGAATCGAGTAAAACAAAGAGGTGATGGTAATTAATGTTTTCATCTCAACTGATTGGCGCTCTTTGAGAAATCGTGCATACTGTAAACAATTCATAAGAAATCGATAACCCAATGCTTGTGAGATATTTGAGGGTGAAACGCAAGTATGTGTGGGTGCAAACACAGAGGACAATCAAACAGATATTCAACCATATTCTTGTTCAAGATCAAGCGTTAATACCTTGTCATTGTCACAGGCGAATTCTTTAGATATCATCTGCAAGTGACATCCTGTAATGATAAATCATGGATGTAATGGAAGAATATATCTCACGAGAAAAAATTATTACTAGAAATAAAAATCGATAACAATTTTTTTTTGTCTTTACTCGAGCGTTTATTTTTCATACTCAACATCCCACTCCGTGCTGATAATTGGTATTCAATTTGTTTGCATTATCAGTTGACAATATTCTATACTGTCATTACCGTTTAACTGAATAACAAACAAAAAAATTAAGAAAGAGAGAGAGAGAGAGGGAGGGGGAGGTTGAATAAATAAATATTGGGGTATTATAATCACGTTCGGTTTGTGCCTGGCGTGGGAACAAATGTCATCCATATTTGTTGTCGTATATTGGCAACGCAACTTGCACGTTTCGACTTGCTTCAAAAACTTGCATGATTAGGCAACACAGACGCCATAGTTATAGCGCCAGGAAATTATAATGCTTCATACGATAAAACAATATGTACGCATGTAACCAAGCAATTTGTGACGAGTGGTGTATATACGCGGCGCATGTATATGTGCGAGTCGAATACGATTTTATACGCACAACATATTGATGGTCTGTAATCATTGCGGATATTATTACCCGAAATTCAGAAAACACGTCGAATGATTGATGCGAACGTTACAGTTGCGAGAAACTGATATTCTAATTGAAAGTATTTATTAATACAGCGAAATGGTGCCTCTTCTCACTGTTTCAATTATAGCATCAAGGTTTGTCTAAATTTTGTGCAAACATAGTTCAAAATCGATTGTTATTTTGTAAAACAAGATGAATAACGGAGCATATAAAAACAAACACATGTATGTAACATAGTAAAAATAAACGTACGCATACTAAAAATAAACACATATTTACACATAAATATTACATACTTAAATGTATATTCCACATTAACTATTTTCATCCTTTAACTTATAAAATGATCAAAAGTTTTCTGACATCTTTGCATGAACAATGAAAATAAAAAAAATTGTATAAAAATGTTTCCCCTGTATTTTTGTACTAAGAACTTCAGTTATTAATAAATAAATTGAGGGAAAAAAAAGAGATATACCAGTACAAAGAAAGTTGAACGTATATATAATTTTTGAATGAGTGAAAGCATTATGCGGAACCTTCCAAACACTTTTCACAATTTCAACTTATTTTGTATAACTTTCCATTTGAATTTTGCCCGATGTTTAATTGATAATGACGTTTGATATGAAAAATCCACGACTGTCAATGTTGACTTTGTGCGGTCTCCCGAGAATAATGTGCAAAGTTTGGATTCACGAACAAAAGTATAGTCTTAACAATAAAGTCGCGATAGCATTAACTTTTCATTCCAATAATTTACGCGCGAGTCTGGACTGTCTCTGCAGAACAGGACTGCTGCAGCTATGAAAGGATGCGGAGCGTCACGTGACTGGTTTGTGCAGCATCCCGTGCAAGCGAGCAGCACTTATACCTGCAAATTCTGCAGGGCACACTCCTTTGCGTGTGTCAAGAAATGGGGTTCGCTTCGCTGGGGGTCCCGACAATGGTACCCGTTCGGGCCTATTTTCTATATCCTAATGCGTCGAACTTTTAGCTTCATGCAAATCAGTCCAAACGGGTATAACCGGCAACCAGTCACTTAAATCGATGCAGCACCTCAGTATTTCTCAGGTAGTCTTTACGAAAAGACGTCGCCCAGGCAATTATCGTTCATTTCCGTTAATTGAGTTCGCGTGCTCGTCGTGATTATCGTGCGGATCGTCTTAAAGTGCGAATCTCGACGGTGCCACTCATCATCGGAGTCGAACAATTTCTGACGGACGAGTGCAACGGATATTTCGATACACAATTTTTTGTAAGCGTTCGAGAAAGGTGAAAGTTGAAGAACCGTGTGTGTGCGTATCATACTTTCACGCAAAATAGTTGATCATCAGACAAAAAAAAGCGGATCGATTTCTGCTTCGCTTTTATTTGAAGGAGGATTTTGTGAAATGGGTCATTCAGTACTCACCATGTATCGATCATGCGTCAATGGGTCAAGTCTGGGATATTAATCGATTAATATTACCGATAGATTGGATGTACACGCTGTTATCGACGTTTGCAATCTTTTTTCTTTTCGTCGGCGAAATTAATTGAAAGATATTTTTTCTGAATTCCAAATGATTTCATTTCTTGATAGCAATTGAGTCGGTGGTGGGGTGTACTTTTCAATGACAGTATCAATGACTGCGCGTTTGTTATGGGGCGTGCAAATATAATGAGCCAGGGAATAAGTTCGGTTGGTTCTTCTTTTTTACGCCCACGCTGAAAATGTGTTCGAAAAATGTCAATATAATTGTGACAAACTAGGTGAAAGTTGAATGAAATTGACAAGGGAAACAAATTTCGCGTGTGGCGTAGAAAAAAATGAGTTTTAATATCCGTGAACTTTTGTGTAGTAAAATATTTTGTAGTTTTGGTGCCGGGGCGGAAAAAGAGGAAAAGGAGAGAGGAGAAAAAAAAAAAGGAATGAATGTCAATCTTGAAAATAAAACCGATGGAAGATCTAAAAGTGCGATAGGAAAAATGACGGCGACACCGCGTGGCGCGGTTAATTAATGTTCGGTCTCATTGATGTAATTATTCGCGATTCGCGGATAATTAACATTTTAATTATTAATTTGGCCATCTCAATTTGTCGTTTGAAAATTCTTCGCAAATTTGAACGCACGTCAGACAACGGATTGGTTCGTATGAAATAAACGACACGCGATTCGCAAATACAATGATCTAATTACAAAAGCCCTAGCTTTCAATGATTATGGCATATTTCATGAAAAGTCAAAAGACCCGCATTCAGCCCGGCCTGTCGTGATATCCGCGGGAATATTCAAATATGCACAAAGTTGGCTGAATTTGCATTCTGAAAATTTGTCAGCGTTGCACATTTCCAGACCAACGATTGCGATCGTAAGTTGAACAAAATGCATGACGAAAAAGCGATATATCGTATATGTGAGCGTATCATGGATACGCGATTGACCCAAATGACTTGGGCATAATGAAAGGAGCGATTGAGGGCGACACTCGCGCGCTTAATAAAAGTCGAAAAATTGTTGTTAATTGTCGGACGGAAAATTTGCCTAGAGATCGTTGGTCTAGAGCCCTCGGGAGGCGAGAGCGAAGCGATTGGTCGGCAAAAGAGGGTGATCGTAATACCAGGTAATGACGAAGTTTACTTTGGCCATTTGCGCGCGTCTGTTGCCTAGGCTTTTTCAGAAAAGTGGCGAACTCTGGGTGTGCGCGGGTTCAAATAATTCACGATATGCGAGGCTCCTAAACTACTTTGCCCCGGCGTCGCGGTGAAACTTTTTGGTTTGCACGGTGACGTCGATAAATTAGCTTTCATTTTTATAATACGAGACTACGACAAGGCCGTAACTACTGGGAGTCTCAACAGGCCGAGGGCGGGTCTTGTTACGCGCCGCGCGGCATATAGGTATAGTTTTCACATGCCCGTATACCTGGGCAACGCTTGTATCACCTAACCTCGTCTACTCCTCGGGTCAAATTAATTCCGGTATTAAAATTTGGCTTGCAAATATTCCCAACCCGCGGCTATTCGCCAGCGGTCTACGCACACCTACATACGTGGACACTCTTCCGCTAAGTACGAACTTTAATGTCCGTGTGGCTGTGCCCGCGTTTCCACGTGTGCGTCAGCGTCCTTTCCACCAAGTATACGCGCACCTATGCAGAGACGAGGGAGAGCGCGCATGTGCGCGCACTTATATCTACACACCACGTAGTATGCACGCGCGTAATTTACATCTGTTATTACGTCGGCTCCGGGTTTGTGCGTTCCACGGTTTTGAACTCGTTCGAGCCGCTCTGCTATGTTTGCCGCGATGGCCCGGCAAGTCACCTTGTACGAAACCCGCCCCGAGCTTTTGTCCTCTTACAGTTCTCTGCATCGTCCAAAACTCACGGATCACAGTTTTCTTCCAGCATTTGTTTTTCCTCTCAAAATCTCTTTTTTATGCTTAATTCACTTTTTTTATTCACCTTTTTTATTGTTTTATTTTACACTTTTATATAACATTTTTTAAAATATTTTTTCGATATTGTACTTCAATTATCGTTTTGTTTGGAGTGATGGTAGAATTAAAATTGGGAAAAGACAGACGTTCAATTTTAAAGGCCATACAAATACTACATCGCCCAAGAATTCTTTCTATACGAAATGGCGCCAAGCGTGAAAGCTCTCCCCTCGAGCCTAGAGCTTGCGCTCATTTTTTATTCAATTTCTTTGTAAATATTCATGCCAAATTTGTTTACACTTGAATAAATAATTGATATGTACGGAAATAGTACTTTTGAACTAATCCTAATTCTATCTCGAATAGATATTTTTGGCCCACAAAAATTCCTCTTGGAGGAAGAATAAACGTCTTAAATGAAAGACGAAATTCTTGATCTAAGATGATTGTTTTAAGATCAAGATGAAAAATAAGAATTTGTATTTCTTACTTGATGATGATATTTTTAAGATTATTACAATATACTTGTGCCAATTTTTATGTTATATTGATTTAGAAGAGCGGAATAATTACAGGATTATTATATTGAATAACAAACATTTCGTATTTTTAAAACGTAAAAAGGTAATCTGTTATATTTTATTTCACAAATAACTTGCAAATTAATGCAGCGGAAAACGTTTTTTAATAATGCACTTTTTAAAATCGGAGTCGATTAAAATATTTACGAGGCGGAATTACTTCAATTACATAATTGTTTACGAATGAAAGTAGATGATCAATAAAAATGACTGTCTTTAATATATTTTGCAACGTCGATTTTAAATGTAAATCTGCAACGATATCAATTTCGAGTGGAATTAATTTTGTTGTTTTTATAAGATCGAATGAAAATAATTTGAGTGCATGCGTAGGTGCATCATAAAAAATGTGAAACATCAAGATTATATATTAGTGGATTAACGTTTCATTCCAACATTTATAACTAAACACCCGATGGAAAAAAAATTCTATTGAAAAATTTGTTACCAATTCGACGTCTTAATTTTGATTTAAGAATGTAAAATTTGTCGCAAATTCGACATGCGTTGCTTTTTTGTGAAAATTGAAATTTGTCGACCTAATTAAATTATCTGATTGTCATTTTAACTGGACGAATTTATAATACAAATTTCGCGATCTGGTGATAAAATACCAAAATACATATCGATCATTATCGAAAACTTTCTATAACGCGTCTGGTTCAAAAATTATTTACGTCTGCAATTTCAACATCCTGTCAGTTATTTTCAAAAATTGCTTGCTATTTATGCTCGATATTGTCTAGCACCCGCACAATTAAAAATATTCCGAATTCCACAGAGTCATTAATTTATTATCTAGAGAAAAAAATATCTTTGAAAATAAAGAACGCATTACTCTTATTTGCAAACTATCGGAATATTTTGCATCAAAATGAAACAGCACGTGAAATTATAATTACTGACTTAACAATAAAGCAAAAGTTTTGCGCGAATAATGGGTTTTGTAAAGCGCGCAACAAATTATAAAGTAAAATTTGCAGCGAAACTTTTGATTCGTTATCGCGGCCGTTTTGGATGCGCCTCGCTCGCAGTGCTTAACGTTAACAAATATAAAATTTGCAAATAAACGCTAATCGACTAAAATTAGGCACGTATTACAGCGCGTCGCAACCTGGCCTATAGATTATGAAGTACTGCTCATCTGCATTTTGTGTTTAAACTACGTTCACTTGGAGAAAAACAGTGAGGTAAAGTAAGGGCGTCGAGCGCGCGTAACAGAAGTGAAAAAGATTTTTAAAAAAGCTAACAAGAGAGATAGAATGTTTTTATAGAAGGGGATATTGTGGAAGGCCGCTCCTTCTGTCACTTAATTTACCCTCCCTTTTCGATCCTTGTGCGATTATGGGGCGGGTGTTTTTAGCAACTTGCAAAATGGCTGCCAACCCCACCAGAAATTTCAACGAAGTAGTGGTCGAGGGATACTCGAATTTTCTCTGTCGTGCTCTCTTTATACCCTATTCGTTCGTTCGTTAGAGCGCAGAATTTCTCCCACTTCTGAATCTGCTCCAATCCTTTCCACCCCCTTCAAGTTCACCGTTTTTGTCGGTACAATGCCCGCTGGTGGGAAAAATAACTTTTTCTTAACTCATTATGGGCCAAAATTATTTAATGATTTCGATCCGTAAAAGTCACTTTTTGATTCAACTTGTCTCCATTTATCCAAAGATACTGCTCACCCCCAATTGACGTTCGGCTTGTTGCCAACCCGCGTTACGATTTATCGTAGTTACAGCAGTGTCGTCTGACGCGACAAAAAAAAAAAAGAAAAAAAGAAGAATAAAGATATATGAATAATTGTCGATTGAGAGATGTGATATCATAATGAGTGAGAAAGACTCAGAGTTAATCAATGGACCAGAGAAATAAGCTTCTTATTAAATGCCATTATTATATTCTTAACTGATGTATTACGATTAAAAGTAGACTTCAGTCGTATACCAGACCATGAACATGATTTAAAACGAAGAACGTTAATGCGAGGCATGGAGCAATGAAAACGCGAGTTAACGAGAACTATATATTTCCGCCGTTCTTGAATATATGCAAGAATATGCAAGATGAAACAGCAAAGCTGATTAACGTACAAACGTATTTATCATAATTAAGCAAGAATCCTTTCTTTCTGTCTTAGTAAGAGCTAATTAAAGTATTTTGATGGGATTAAAAGCTGGAGAGAAAAAAAAGTTGAAGAAAATGTTGTGTATGTTCGCTATTCATTCCCTTAAAGTTGTTGCTTTTGCTGCAGAGAAACGAGAGTTGAAAAAAAAATGAGAAGACTAATATGAGAAATAATAATATAAATAATATCCCTCTTTTGCAAAGCTGCGGAAGGTTTGGAGCTGTCCGTTGGAGTGGACACGTTTGTGCTATATACATAACATCGGTCTCATCTTGAGGTGATTTAACCGCATTCATTGAAGCCCCTTTCGAAACCAATCTTGCTAAAGACTCGATATTTTACAGGCCGAATCGCGCGAGCGGTCGAAAAAAAAGCTTACAAATGGGATGGAAAAAATGCGAGTGAGCGAGCGAGCGAGCGGGCACGAGCGGCGAACAAGAGAGGAGAGCTCAAGTTTCGAGCATTTCATTACAGAGGAGAGTATAAGTTAATTCGCGTCATTTATTGATAATCATCGGGCGATTCATTGAGCGAATGGATTTGCAATTTTGCGTGGTGTCCTTCGCGAGGCGCGCACACATGTAAAAGAAAAGTGGATGCACCGGATGTATAAGAGGAAGATAAAACATAGACGACGCGGGGCGAAAGAAATGCGATAGCGAGCAACGCGCGAGAGGGGGCGCACACACGAGTGCTGACAAAAAGTGCAAAAGTGGCGCAAAAAGAGGGTGGGGGGAGAGCTGCAGGAACGAGAGAGGGGAAAGTGCTACTTTGCTGGAGCGAGAAAGGCCTGGGAGGGAGAGCACTCCAACGGGGCTGATCCTCCCCTGCAACATCCGGGGAGATTCGTTTTTCCCTTATTCCGCGCTGGGAGAATGTGATATATTGCATCGCGCGCGTCCCTTGCCATCGTATTTGGTTTAGTTTTTCCCGCCAAATTTCCTCCCCTTTGGGCTTCCAAACACAGCCACACACACAGCCTCGCGGAGGTTAAAGTCACGCATGCAAACGCCAAGCTCGTCGTCTGTTTCAAATTCACCCATATACAAGTACAAAGAGGGTCTTCTTAGCTTGATTAATTATCGTCCGTCTGATGGGCGTTTGTGCTATGATACCGGGAGAGACTTCGCAGCGCAAAATTCAAACAGTACCAAACCTCGCTCCCGCCGCCCAAACCCTGGACACCATTGACGTTATAATAATGCAGTGATATTTCTGCAGCGCGGAATATTGCCGACGAATTTGTGCGTCCCTTTTTCGCGTTTTTATCAAGAGCCCACGCGTTCTCGCTCTCTCGTTTTCTCCCTCTCTACCCTCCCTCTCTCTCTCTCTCGCCATGGTGGAAATTAAATGAGCGTTCGGAGAAATTTCATATAGTTGGCGCACTCGTAATTAAATGGTTGCGATCGAACCCGGCCTCAACTACTGCGTTGAAATCGCTTTGTTTGGCTTACCTCCTGGTCCAACTTTGTGCTCGCATTTTACATTTGTCCAGGGAATTTTTCGCCAATTTGTTGGCATACAAAGAACGCGCCTGCCGCCGCCACCGCCGCGCGCGTTTCATAAAACACCCAAATCAAACATCTTATTATCGTTGCAGTTTTTATTGATCGTCGCGAAATGCACCGGCGGGTGTCTGCTGCTCTTAAATTCGCCAACAGGACGGGGTTACGCTTTTATGTATATACAACGCTTTTAATCGACGGGATTTATTTGCTCACGAACAACTTAGGCTCGACATTGTACGCGTGTAATTGAACAGTAATTAGATGAGTTACAAGTTGATAAGAACGAACGAGTCAACGTCAGCGCTAACGATTCCAATCGATAAAAATTAAGTTATCTTTGGTTAGTTCAATTACATGATTTTGATTGGTCGAAATCGTTGACGCTTACGCCGCCAATATAATTGGGCCATTTTGGCTTTTTTTGTGGATACTGTATGCACTCCATTTTTGACGAGTTCAAATTTTGATTAACTGCTCGATAAATGTAGAATAATGTTTCGGCTGTTCTCTAGTGCATGCGAATGAATTATTCAGTCTTTAACGATTATGTTTATTTTTTTAATAATTTTTCAAGGAAAAAAAGAATTGCGCGATGGTATAGCAAAAGAGTGCACGACAAAAATTTTGAACGAAAATGAACATGTCAAAAATGAAAATATCACTTTGATATTCAATCAGAGTCATCAAATCCCTACAATGTTGTTTTCAATCATGATTTTCATTATTCTAAATTGTCATGAATTTATTTATTACTTGGAAATTGAAAGTGTCCGTCAACTTTGGACGCGTCGTTGATTAGTTTATTCGCATTACATGCAGTCATCAAATACATCGATGCAACGCAAATTAAACTTATGCCGTTAATTAAAAAAAATCAATTTTTTGACGAACATTCAGCGGCATATTTTTGTTCTCGGAAAAAGAAAATTGTAATCACTAAAAAAAAAAAATCAACTCCCGCATGCATGCAAATCGTATGAAAATATTCCTGTTATTTTTTTTCGTTATGCGATAAGTGTATTTTTATTTATGGGGGAACCTAAGAACATCACCCGGAGGTTACACGAACGAATTACAAAATTATACCCTTCCTGAGATACACTAAAGTTTTATACAATATATCACAACACGTTCTCTCGGCTGCTCGGAGGAAAATGATCACATGTGTAGCATTAAAATAATAACTAAAGATAACAAAGTTCTCATAAATTAACTCACAAACATAATGTACTATAACACACTCATTGTGCGACATTTATTTAATATATTGTACGAGTATTATTACAGAATATTCAATCCAGAGACAAATTTTGACAAGAACTGTGTTATTTTACATTTCTTTTTTTTTTTTTTCTATTCAATTTTATTCAATTATATTTTACAGAAAAATTTGTCCATTTGACAAAAACAAAATGTAAAATCTCAAAACACACTGTGTGACTGCTAGAAACATAATAATAGCACTATCCGATTATAAAACCTATCCAGTTTCAAGCTCGTCTGACAAAATTCACAAAATGTCCGCTTAGCGAGTGCAACTAAGACAAGAATGCACCAAATTCGACCAATTTGAACCTTTCGCGCATATCAGCATTACCGCGCGCAGCTTTTTTCCACGAAATGCGAAATGAAAGCTCTGAAGAACCGTGCATATTCCTAACGCATCTGCATTTTATTCAAAATATCATATTCGACTGACATTTTTGCGTTCATTTAGCAGGGTGCATTATCTTCCATCTTCGACTGCGTGGAAATAAAAATACGCAGCGTGGAAAAATAAAAATAACGTGTATTACGTGGATGAATTGAGGCGGGTTTTTTGTTGTTGCATCAGCGTAGCAGGAAATTCTTTCCTTTTTTTCTGGTAAATTAGAAATTAGTTTTAAATGTACATTACTCCCTCACATTAAACATTGGAGAATTCAAACGTCAGACAGTATAACGTGGTGTGCAATTATATAATTAAGTTTTTCGTCGAAATAATTTGAAATGAGTTAATTAGATGTTGGGAATAAGTTTCCATCATTTTTCCGACTTGTTATTAACAATAAAAAAAAGCGAAGCAGATGTGCCAACAATTGAATTAAGAAAACAATTATCGCCTTACAGGGGCACATTATACTGAGAGCCGTATAAAGACTGTACTCTAACTTATTCATGACAATTGTTCTCCTCGTTTCAGCAAAAATTAAAACAAATTGAAATATCACCTCCAAAGGGGGCACACGAGTTAGCTCGGCAAATATTTTATGGAATTTTAAAACATCTCGTAACCTTTTTCATTCATATTTTGTATAGGGAAAATTAAAATAATAAAAAAATACGTAAAAAACATTTATATATACAAAACAAGGGGCAAAAAAAGAGCTCCCCGAGCAGTTAAGTTGGCGCATTTTCGTTCGGACTGATATATTCAGCGGTAATTAACCGAGGGTTAAAAATCGATGTATCGCTGTGGAGCATCTTGAAAATCGCCCTATCCGCGATGGCGGTCGTGTAATTTGAAAAGACCCTCTCGTTTCGGAATCAGGCGGATCTAGTGACATCAGCATAATTTAACAAAATCCAGCGGCCATCCTTGAAAGCCGTACTCGTACCGTCTGCGCCAAAATGTCGAACAGTCTTCAGTCGACCGCAAACGCGATCCCCAGATGCCCATGGTATTTCCATAAAAGCCCCTCTTGTCGCGGTCGTCAACAGATGAAAAATGCGCCCTCTGTCGTCGTCGTTGCGCCTTATTTAATAATTCCGAAGAAGATTAGAAATAAGTGAAATATTGTCCCCAAAGAGGGTGCCGGGGGATATCCAAATGAAGGAATATTTGAGGGAATTTGAAAACGGGATATGACCCCTCGGTAGGATTTCCTGTCCAAGGATAGTGGCTCGTCGAGAAGACGACTCCCTCGGTTTCTTCCCCTCTGCCTCTCTCGCAAATTTTCTCTTCCTCTTTCTCTTTCTGTCTACTTTCTGTCCTTATCGGCGTCGCTGGCTCGCATGACAGCGCTGCCTGGTTAATGTTCTATTCAATGCACGAGCGTTCCCCACTCTTTATCTCGGGGACCAATGAGATGGTCGCGCACTTTTTGCCTCCCCTCGTTAGGTACAGCGAGAGCCTCTGACTCGCACGCGTCGTAGGTACTTTTTCCCCTCTGAGGTTGCAAGGGTGGCTTGCACTCACAGTTACGGCTCTCTTGCGCAATGGTAGGAAGGATAGAAATGGGCTGGTAATGTTATATGGACGCGCCGGAGAGAGAGCTCGAGGTAGTGGCGGTAGCCGCGAGGGACAACAGGGATGCGAATGTGCGCAGTACGCAACTTTTACACGAACGATGGCGCCGAAACCTAGAGATCAATTGCAAGGCAACGTCCCTTGTACTTTTAATGCTTAACAATTTCTGAAGCTTGCTCGCATGCTAACTGCTACTACCGTAGAGCCGTTCGATCGCGTGGACTACAAGCAACACTCAACCACCTACTTATCATATTAATTAACAAACCAAATTATTCCGATGCGAATCAAATATTATTGCACTGGTGCGTCTAGCGTCTGCGACTGGCTTTTTTTTGTTTTTTTTTGTTTTTTTTGCCACGCCAGCCAAGATTGCGCCGCGCGACCCAGACGCCCGGGAAGCGCCACTGTTAAATAGCACAATTCAGCGATTTGCATTTAAATTTCAACGTTTAAAACCGCGTAATGTTCAATTTAGCCTCTAAGAATAATGATAATGATCAATTATATAACGTATCAAATGATGTGCACATTTGGATTCCCGGGATCTTTTTATTTGTTTTAGTTTTATCATTTGCGTTTTCTGATGATTAAGAAGTTTTTTTAAGATTACATCGATTGCGAAAGTACTAGTTGAATTGAACATTTTTGTTTTGGTTCGAAATAATTTCAACGAGTGATGTAATCGATTTTACCAACATATGTTTTTCGGTGTCTGAAATTAATTTGTGCTTTTTTTTTCTTTGTTTACATACTCTATAATTCATTGACCTATTAGATAGAGTAAAAAAAATGAGATATCTGTTGTTACCAGGTTCTTTGGCCATCTCAACTGAAAATTTTGTTGATACACAGTTGTGAATTTGGTTGAATCAACTGGATGAATTTGTATCATTCCAGTTGACCCAACTGATTTTGTCACATATCAAAACTATTTTCAGTTCTTTTATTGAAATTAACGTTTTTGTAAATAAAATAGAAACAAATATAAAAGAATTGGAATATGAAGCACACATTGAATTGACAATGATGATCGGTAGATCGATGTGTGCCATATGTTTACATAAGAGCGATGATTATTATTTTTGGAAAAAGTATCAGAAAGATAACTAAATAATATCATAGACTATTTCTCTCCCATCGGACTCGGACAGAGTAGATCGATGCTTTGAATATAAATTACATTTGATATTTATACATTTTTGCGATGAAATGAGTATCTATTTTTAGCTTTCGACAAATCTGAATATTTTGCTGGATACGATGCACCGACTGCATCGATATGATATGAAAATAATAGTTAACTAAACAAATTAACGTCAATTCCAAGCACTTTCTATTTAGTTTTGATCAAGAAATTCAAAGCTAGACAGGAATAGCTTACATTATTGGATCGACATGAAAAAGTGATATAAATCAAATAAGCTTTTATTTGTCTCTTCTAAACAAGAATCGCCAGACGAATTATTCATATAAATTTTTGTCCTACCGAAGAACGATTTGTTCACTCGGCAAATATTTATTACATTTTCATTGGAATTACATGTCGTAACAATACATAATATATATTTTTAACAGAATAATTATTGAGAAAGATGTTGCATATTTAATGTCTGTACTTATGTCACATTGTTGAAATGTAATAACAAATTCTATGATAAGTCTAGTTGAAAAATAAACAAAAAATTTTTTGACTCACAGGTCTCGATTGTTTTGTACTGAATTCAAAAATCAATCATACTAATTGCTTTTCCAGAGTAATGAACTTGAAATCACAACCCCCGATATTTGACGTTGTTAATGAATTAACATAGATTTATTATTTTGTAAACAAATTTGCTCGGAAAATCCGGTTTTTCGTGGCTGTACATATGTTTCAACCTTTTGTACACGATCGGACACGAATACGACAATAAAAATTGGCGCTCAATAATCGTTTGGCACATAAATTGCATTTAAATGCATAACATATGTATATATCTATTGATGCAATAATGTCCTTGATTCGAAACAATTAGTATGCCCTTGAAAATGCACGCCGAATTGAAAACTTTCGATAAACCCATTTTTACACTGAACTGTGATTGTTTTTTTTTTAGCTTGAAATAATTAATCTCGTCAAAGTCATTGATCTAAATTTCAATCTAATAACAACTATTTGTTGATTAAATTTATGATTATGTAATTACAATTTTCATGAATAAATTCTATCAACACTGTTACGTTCCCTGTGTACCAGTATACAATCTCCCGCGTTTCAATTGACATAAAAAAAAGGTGAGCAGAACTAAACATGTACAATAATTAATAAAGTGTGTGAAATGTTTGCTTGCAAATTTTTTTTTCAGAAGTTGCACTCCCGTTATGCAGTTGCAAGTAACGGTGATGTATTGCACAAATGACATTTCCTAGGTGAAAAGTTTAATTAACAGAACTGATACCACCTTGATTTCAAATAACAAAGCTTTATTCAGAAACTGGTTAATTAGTCTTGCTTGTGATTATATACGTTCCTAGTAATGTCTTGCATTGAGATATTGTCAGTTTATCGATTTCACTTTACAATATATTAATGCTACAATAAAGTTAATCCACAATTTACAATATTTTACAATTTGCATATTGCGGAATACAGATTGTTGAATCAGTAGCACAACAACTACCAAACGTCAATATTCAAAATACTACGATGTTTGAATTATGCTTAGCTAGCGGGTATGCAAAAATATTTATAGTAAGCTTAATTAACTAATTAGCGATTGCTATGATAGTCAACTGAAATTTGTTCCAATGATCGGTTGTGGTTGAACTTTTTCAAGAGACAATTAGTTAGTTTCGTAATCAGAATGGTCATTCTGTTAATTTGCAAATAAAATTTAATAATGGTAGTTCGATTTAAGGAAAGTTGTTACGGTAACCAACCAAAATAAAAAAACAAACAAACAAATGATATTAGAAATGTTAAATTTTTTTTCTAAAAGTTAATTTTTGTACATTCTTTCAAATGAATGAAACGTGAAAAATCATGAAAAATCATCAGCGAATGATGAATAAAATATTATTGAATTTGAATTCTGTAAAAAAAATATTTGTACTATTATGATATGTATGACTATATAAAAAAATGTATCACATTATTCAACGAAAATCTCACCTTTTTGAACTCGTTGATGACAGCCATCTTTTTTTTGGTTTATATGAAAAACAAGTGAAAATCCGTTCTTAATTTTGTTTACAAATGCTAAAACCTGAGACTCATCAAAATGTGTACATCATTTTTTCTCAAAATAAGTATAAGAAAGGTATGAATTTAAAATCATCAATCGAAATTGCTTGTTCAATTTATAATTGAACTGAAAATATTTCCATTAAATGGTATCTGATTATTCAGAGGTACACTAACCCTAATTTATATAACAGAAATAATTTTTAACTTTAATTTCGTTTTATTTTTGCCTTCAGACAGTTTTGTGTTGATGAAAATGTTTGTACTTAGCAAAGCTGGTGTAAACGACGTTCCTCATGTAAACAACGAGACTTCGCCAACTTCGCAGAGAACATTCTGAACTATTCAGTTTTCGAGGTCTATTCAGGAGCTATCGTATTCCGTGCTATAGAACTGTTACAGCGTAACATTGTCCTGCGCGACGAAACGTGGCGCACAATCAAATTGTTCACGAAATGGCGAGTCTTCACTGAATAAACTCAAGACACAGCGTTGGCACTCACATTTTCAAATCGGCTCAAATTTCACGACCAGATGTGTCATTTTCTAAAATTTGCCGTTGACGGAATTTTAATTCGCAATTTCGTTCCGCGTCTATCTTGATGATGCACGAAAAAAAAGGTTAATTGTGTTGATTTCGAATGAAATTTAGTAAAGTAATGACAAGGTCAAAAATATTATCGGTCAATGAAACCACATTGATGCAAGCGTACTAAAATAACTATAGATGATCGGAGATAAAATAATTAAAAATTCACCCGACATAATGCGATTTCGTCCAGCGAATTTCACATCATCAGCACACATATTTTCAAACAAATTAAACTCTGATCAAGCGTTCCATTCATGACGTCTGCGTTATTTTATTTATTCAATTATATTGTTCATTCATATATTTATCCATTCAAAACTAGCACCCGAAGGTCATCGGCGCTTTCTCATGCAATAGCATTGAAATTTCTCTGATTCTGTGTCAAAAATGATTATCAATTATCAACCTTTTTTTTCTCGCCGCTTGCAATCAGCCATTGCACTAATATTTTGAAAAAAAAAAAAATGTTATGAAAAGTGAAAATTTTAACAACTGAAGCTTTTTTGTTTGTTAATTGAAAATTGTGTTTTTCAAGTCGTTGGTAAAGAAATAACGTTTATATACCGATTTTTATTTTTGTTCATTCAATAATAATAATAATCAAGGTGATTAAACAAAAAAACACGATAACGAACGTAAAAAGATTTTGGTCAGGATTTTTTTTCGCATTCTCATTTTGTTGCAACGAAGGGTGAGCATGTAAATAACACAAAAATATAGGTTCGTTAATCGACCTCTAATATTTTCATCCAATTGTGTACCGATTGATTGGAAAGCCTGATCGCTTTAAAAGAGAAGAAACCAATTTATTAAATGTATAATCACATTTAGTTTAAGTTTTAGAGGAGGACCGAAGTGCAACGTATGACGCTCTATCGAAGCGACATTTAATTTGATCCAAACCTACTTAACCGTTGACCATTCGCATTGACATGTTTCTATCGGATGACACATCCCGGGGACTTCCCCGGAAACCTTCGTTGCGCGCTTATGATCGTACGGCAAACTATATTTTTGCTTTTACACTGATGAAAGAGCCCTTATAGGTCGAATAGTTGCAACGCTGTTTGTGAAACCCTACTTTTTTCGTGATAAATAATTTGTGTACTCCATCGTCATTTTTCATAACGAAATTATAAATTTATGAACGATCGGAAACAGAGAGGCAAATAGGCTCTGTCAAAGGACAGTTCCGAGGACGTGTTATCAAACAGAAGATAGCGCACCTTTTTCTCCCCCGCTTTTGCGAGCGCTCTTCGCGTTTCCCGGTGCAAATTAATTTTAGACCGAAAATGAATTTAAAAAAAAAAAAAAAAGATGTTTGACTATTCTGTAAAACCTACTCTGATCAAAAGTAGAAAAAATTACGAAATATTTTCCAACATAGAATCCCCTAAATCGCCCATTTTTTGCCCATCTACCGATTACAGGGAACGCCTAACTGAAATGTAAATCATTGTTCTTGCATCTTCCGCTAACTTCTTTATTAGCGAATTTCTTTGCAGTCTAAACCAGAGCTTGTAAATAAATCTTTTTGTATTAAGAAATGAAAACGAACGTCCCTCGAGATGAACTCGGGATGAGGTTTATTATGTTACTGCAGTAACTCAGTTCCATTTCGCTTTTTTTCACTTCGTAATAAATACGTCTGCTCTTTTTTTTCGGTCCGCGCGTTATGTAAGGGCCTGGTAATTGGAAGGCGCTTTTGCACTTACAGCTTTATCAGTTTGATATGCCGTCTTCAATGTGTTGCTGCGTCAGGAAAAGCTGTTTTTACATCTTCATTACATTATTTATCGTTTCTATTGGCAATCGGCAGCGCCGTCTATGGCATCAAATCAATTTTTCGAAGAAGATATTAACACTTGACAAAAAGTGTCTACAGAAAATGTTCTGAATGTTCAAAGCAAAGAAAAAAGTCTACTCAAAAAAAATTACTAATTTGAAATGGTAATCTAAAACCGTGTTCTTTTGTAGGTAACATAAATACCAGCGTAATGATGAATATCATTCGTGTTTTTACATCTGGATCAAAAGTTAGCTGATCAACGAAATAGCAGAGATCTTATGAATATAATTTTTCGCTCAATGTCATTTGTGCAATTGTACGGATATAATCACGCCGATCAATCATGCATTGATGGCAATGCGAATGAATGAGACGTACACTTCTGAGTTCCACTTTGTATGCTAGAGAGTAACATACAAATTCCATTAATTTGCCGGAATCACATTCGCCATATATAATTCCCCTCCTAAATGATTACACACATTTGTTAACAAAGTAAACCATAATTTTTCTGCGTCTCGAATTCGTCTAATTTCATATTGACAGCCATAACAGTACAAATAAATTGAGCGTACCGGTGTGTATAACTGTTTGCAAAGTAATCATATTATTTAGGTAACACATCGCCAACAAACATGGCCGGAATTTCGATCGACGCGACATGCTTCAAAGTCGGCTGCCCCCCACTCTCTCTCTCTCTTTCTCTCTTTGTCTAGTTCTTTATCATATTCAAATAACATTGCAAAATCAAATCGGATAGGGTTAATGAACATTCCCATCAGTTTTGTAATTTCGTTGGAAAATTGCCGAGATGAAACTCTCTAACAGTAAATTTCGCGTGACCTTGATTTCGGTCGATTTTAAAACCGGTAAACAAATAAGTTATGCAACATGCGAACACAGAAAAATAGTCACTGTTACCGCGCGGCAAAGTTACGCTCCGCGAGTGTTTGTAAACGCAGCCGGCTGAGCGCACGATTACAGTACTTTCGATCGAATTACAATCATTCGCCGAGCATAATCACTGCGATTAGAGATAGGGTTCATTTTCATTGCCTGGACGTTTTGATAACATGCGAATGTATTACGGGTAGTTGATCGCTCGCCAATTCGGCATATACTCAGACCTTGTTATCACATTCAACACGAAAATCATACGCTGTTTCAATTGACGAATTAGTATCAAATACCGTTTTGTTTCTAATAAAATGGCTCCTCACTTGTTATTATCCTAACAACTTATATCTTTTTATACTTGATTTCGTCGAAATAAAAATGTTCCAATAATTTCAAACTGTTGATGTATTCGAGCAAATATTAGGTCTTAGAAAAATCTTTTTCGATTTTAGAAAGTTTTTTTACAGGTTAATAATGAAAATAAAATTCTTAAAAAATCTAAACAATCTCAACTTTTTATTTTGAAATTGTAATTTTAATCTAAAATTATTATTTCCTATTTTTAGATAAGAGGTCAATTAGAAAAAGAAATATATATATCAAAATATATAATTATATATAAAAAACTGATATTTCATTTATATAAAAACTTGCTTTATATTCAAAATATAAACAATTCATATACGAAATATATAAATTTAATATAATTAATCAATATAATATAATTAATATAATTGAAAAAAAAATTTTTTCCATGTCCAACCCCTTTATCTCCCTCTCCAGAACCTCAAAATATGTCCCGCAAAATAAACTATTATACATTTCTGAAAAAAACATTGCATCTGACACTGTAACTGTTTTCAGGCTTTTGGATTGAATAAACGCATTGACCGCGTGGCACAAGGGCTCAGTTGTCTTGTGAATGTAAAAACGAAGTGACTGTCGTCATGGACTCGGGGGTGCGCGACCCGACGACCTCAGCGAAAATACGACGCCTCGTCGCATCAACTGCGATTCGTTCAAGAGCCCGGAGATAACCCTGAGAGTCAATTATTTCGCAGATGCATTCCCGAACGTCCTGTTAGCTTCGCCGTGTTATTGCCGCTGGCTGACTATTTCAAAGGCACGCTCCCCGGCCGCAATGTCAATTACGCCTCGATCCCGGAGAATCCACTCGGAATTAATGGTTCAAACCATTTTGCGTCGCGCCGCGGCTTTACTGCAGCCAATATTCATTTAAATGCGTCAAGCCACAAACAGAAGTCCTGCCTAATTGCGCGACAATTCGTACGTTGTCCAATTAATTCCTAATGCTACGATAAGTCCAACCATAACTCTTGCAAATTCGAACCTAATTCAAATATTATCCAACCTTTAGCATCGCATTTAGATCGTTATTTCCAAACTCTCATTCTGTTTTATTTTCATCCGTCGATTTATTATTCTCCGTCTCAGTTGAGAGAAAAATTATTACAAGTTACTTCGATAACACACTTTGATATTATAGTTAAGCGCATTTCATGGTGCAATGCCAAGGAGATTGAGGTACATATTATTTTGACGCCTCGCTATATCTACGACCAATATAAGATCTGACGTTGGATTAAGACGTAATCTATATAGAATCTGGACGAGTGCTGATAAACAAATCCATCTCAAACACGTCAAGATAAAACCGAGTCCAGTCAGTTGCATTATAAATAAAG
This sequence comes from Trissolcus basalis, assembly GCA_025266255.1. Taxonomy (NCBI): domain Eukaryota; kingdom Metazoa; phylum Arthropoda; class Insecta; order Hymenoptera; family Scelionidae; genus Trissolcus; species Trissolcus basalis. The sequence continues at coordinate 4,978 of JAAMPD010001258.1, read as the reverse complement.
TTTCAATCCTTTGTAATATTACGATGGACACTTCAACGTGAAATTCAACCTTTTTTTTTTCTTCCTTTCTTTCATTTACCGTTTTTTGTCTACTTTAACGCCACCGAGAAAAACATTTCCAGTGAAACTTCTTCCTTTTTATTTTCAGCCGATCGAAATCGAAGTGATTAGCGTTTTCTCGGACAACCAAAGGAATGCCCATTAGAAGGCACAGCAATTAGTTGGCGATTATCAGACGGGGAACTGGTGGGGGAGGGGAGAGGGGGGCTTCACACGCGGATGAAATCCCAAGAAAGGGCAGAGTGTCACCGGACTAATCATTATTTATTGGCGATGTAACGAGCAGGTGTAACGCGATGGGCTGTTTTGTGTGGCTGAGAGACGGCTTATCTTGCGCGGAGCGTGAGATCGACCGGTGCCCCCGCGTAATCTTCGTGCTCGCATTCACGATCTGCGGGCCGATTTGTATAAGAGTCGCGTGTCGGTTATCGCGCCTGCATACTCCCCCAACGAGATCCTATTCTTTGGCGCGAAACCCTCTTACTTGGCGCCTGCTCACTCTTCTTTTTTTTTTATATTCCACCGCTGTTTCAGTTCAAGGCTGATGCCAATGACGATTTTTATGAAACCAGAAACAAAGGATGAGAAATCAAATCTCGTATCAAAACAACTTTTATCTCACGAAAGTTATTTCAACTTTTAGCAACAAAAAGTAAATGAATAATAACACTACTTGACAATTTAATTTGTTGATTGAAAAATTTTGTTTCAACTTATTTAATTTGTATTATCAAATAAAATTAATACCCACGATTAATCAATAATAATTTGATTGTCACGCGGAAACTACTTTAATATGCGTATGAGATTTTATGAAATAAATATCAAAGTATATTATGGACGATAAAAACATAAAATTTAAATTTAAGATTTGAAATTTGAAAAACTATGAGAGGAAAAAAAACTTATAGTGACTTTGAAAGGAAGTCAGGGTGGTAATCAAAAACAAATTCTGATCTTCAAGTAAAAAATACTAACTTATTGATTGGCGAACAAAAATAATTGTCAGTTAATATTTATAACTCTTGAAAAAACATTTCATAATTTTTTATACCAACTATTATTTTCAAGTTGCATTACAAATTCCTTTGTTTCGATTTTGCCAAAGTAATGTTTCATTTTGAATAGAGAAAAAATTCAGATGAAGAAGTGGGTATTTATTCGCGGATGCTTCATGTCGACCCCTGCGTACGATCTTGTATGCAAAAATGTTGTTCCGGATTGCGTATTGTAATTTGAGAAAGCAGCGATGCGCGTGAGCGATAGCGAGAGCCTTCACCGGGACGTTGCAATCTTCGGATCGCTCGAAAGACGTGGAAAACCAAACAGCGCGCCAACTCGGCGCAATTTCGCGAGAGCGCGACAATTATAGCGCGTTTTATCGTATTGTTCGATCGTGTGTATGAATTTCTCACAGGAGCAACAAGAAACGGTCGCTCCTTCCGGCCATCGACGCTCTCGCATCTCGTGGGCTGTGTTCTCGTTCGATACGCATGCCACGGCGCAAATAGCGGGCAACGGCGGATATGCCCCATAGCGATACGCGCCTCCTATAAATAGAATCGCGATATCTTTCTCGCCGAGACACACGTGACCTTGGACTCAACTTTTTTTTTCCTCGCTGGACAAAGATTTAAATGCATTCAATCATAAACCGATTGAATACATTTAAATCTGTCGGATTATAATAAATGATAAAGGACGGACGATATTTCGAAATTGCAATTGAGAACAAGTCCGTGGAATAAACTTTCAATTAGCGGATGAGGAGGATTTTAAATAATGCCATCTATTTCTACAGTTGGTTGCTCGCAAGCTCTCCTATCCCAATTAAATATTGGCGAGGAGAAATGAGGATTCCTTCGACACTATATACTTTCCAAGTCGCAGCCTTCGGAGCGTAACGTCGAAAATTTTTCTAGATTACTATGCCTCCGACGCAGAACAAACTGGCGCGTCGGTTTATTATACTTTTTCATAATTCCTTCAATGGGAATTGAAACGACGCTGCGCTTGTTGAATTATTTCCAACTCATTAAATAAGAAAGAGATGCAATCAGTCTGGCAGCGAACAAAAAACCACATCTTTCAATGACTCTGACTGACAAAAACTAAACTCAAGCACTCTCGACGGATTTCGTAATTTTCAACTTGAAGGCAGAACAATTTTGCCGAGTGTCAAAATCGATGTCGAAGAGCTGAAACCATCAGGAGACACTCGTTACCGATTATCTTGACGTTAATTATCGTCCAAAGTTGATATCGTTCCTGAAAATGCTAACATTCCCAATCTTACCGACAAGCGCACGATTTTTTGTGCAATAACCAAGATCGATTGCACAAAAAAATGCAAATATCTTGACGGCGTTCTTATTCCTGCATAATTCCAACATCAAACAAATTCGAATCCGCGTCCATTATAAAACCCACCGAGCATGACCATACGCGTAGCTTGGAATCCGATTGATCAAGGCAAAATCCTCGGAGCTGATCGCATAACGAAAACAGATTCGATACAATAGTTTACGATTAGCCGATCGACGACGTTAATAAAGATCTGCGTCGATCTGCCATTTATAATGGTTAATGAGACGTATATAAATCCGCAAAAGTGATAGCAAACAATCTCAAACAAAATAAGAACGAATTTCAGTTTAATTTCCAAATGAAAAGATACAGATTGAGGTGGGACATGCGATTTCGTCAAACATTCAGATCTATTTATCATTTCCAATTAATATAAAAACACATCCATTTATAATTTTTTGGTAGAGCCAAAAACTTGATCATAAAATAAAATTTGATATTCTGAAAATATTGAAAATAACAAAATTAAATACCATTTAGAAAAAAAAAAAATTAACTGCACGTCCCATCTTAAGAAACCAGGAAAAAAAAAGCGAAATGAATAAATGAGAAAGTTGGAAAAAAAGTTATTGAAGAAAACTGTATCAGTTATGCATTATCACCGAGTTAAATGAAAAGTTGCGCTTTTTCTGACGAGCATCCTTTCTCGAGCATCTTATTAACAATAACTATATAAGTATTCGTTAACCGGCGTGGAAATGGAATACTCGATTGAATGGCTTAGTTAAGTATAAATCACTGTCTTTCTACATGAACGACACTCGATTCGAACATTGGAAACGGATGTTGCTGACGAGACGTTTCCTATAGCAGCATTTTTGCCGAGCTGAATTTTTTCCTATCGTCATGATTTTCTGCACCAGGTTGAGCCTCTCGGACTAATCAGGCCGTAATATAGTTATTGAACGGACGGAAAAGGCGACCGGGGGAGATTGCCCCGCGACCGGGAGATTCGCCACGGTCCGGCAGATTCGGCGCATAAATTCATCAAAGTCGCTTAGGCGAGGTAATTTATAATCTAATAAGTAACAGGCGTAATTATCGCGGTGGCAATCTCGCTGCGGTCGCCTGTCCTTCGTTTTCTCATTACAGCCTGCTCGACTAGATCGATGCTCAGTTTCACGCTGCTCAAAGGGAAGAGACTAGCGAGTCCTTGACCGACCCTGAACCCTTCACCGGCGGACACGATTGGCTGACGCACGCGAGAGTCGATTGCTCCGACGAACGACTAAAATATAGTGATTACGCGCGCTCACATCAGAGGGACGCGAAAAAATTGACGCAAAAATGAAAATAGAAGTAAAATCCACGGGGGTGCAAGACAAATTGAATCCCTAGGCTTTGCTACTTCTCAACTTTTCGGATCTCGCAGTTTTAGGACCCCGCCAATGATTATTGTAATTGAACACGGAGGTTCGCCAAGGGATCTTGGTATCAAAGGTCTTTCTTCACTCACGGTACTTGCAATTTTTTTACAACTCTCGTAGCAAATGAGGGCCTTTGCACCGTGTAAGTGGGGCCTTCCGTCTGCTATTATTTAGAGCTTTCATTAGTCTCGTTGCCCCTGATAGTTTGTTTGGATGAAGTTATTAAGACGTCTCACCTTGTTCTGCTGGGTCCCAATTTACTCCTCCTGGGATGTCTCGCTGCTCCAACGTTGTCTCCAATTAGTAACGACGTAAACACTGTGAGGAATGATACCTTAGACGCGCAATAGAAATAGGCCCAAATGGGATTGATAAAAGCGAGCGCGCCAAAGATTTGACAGTCGTGGCACGATCGATGGCTGTAAACGGACTTTGTCCACGAGCAAAGTAGACAATAGTTCTAGTCCGTATAAAAAATATTTGAGTTACATTATATTAATTAACCATCGCGACTTTAAATTAAATTCGTGCAAGCGACAAACATAATCCGTTTAGAGTAAGTAAAATAAAAGAAACGAAACATTGATTGTGAATCGATTTTATTAATCTGTATATTATTTAGAGCGGTTTCGAAAACGAGGGAATATCTTCCCAGCGCAGTGTTCTCCTGCAATTGTGACTGTGTATATCGACTTGGGAGGAACACAAGGCCCACAAGCTTGGCACCCAGGACCATCCCTTGGGATAACCGATTTTATTCGGACAACGAAACTTTCATTGTATCAACCAAATTTTATTTTATATTTTGTAAAATTCATTTATATAGATCTAGATTTAGAAGGGCCCGCAAATCATTTATTCTGATACCAATTTCAACTATAATTTTATATTTTCATAAAATAAAATTGATTTGCTTAATCATATTTTGTATCCTAAAGAGAAAAAAGACATGACAAGTGTGAATTAGCTTCATGTATCGAATCATTTCGATTAGCAGCTAAGTTCACTTTCGTCCATCAATCCTTATTGGTCAGATTTTTCGCGCGTCACGTTTGAAATCATGTTTGAATGATATATGCTTCCATATATTTTCTCTTTAGCATAATACTGATTTTTAATGTAATCTTTGTTATCAAAAGTTATGAATTCATTTTTTTTAACTTAAAAATATGAATTATCATATT
>JAAMPD010001257.1:0-27103 GCA_025266255.1 Trissolcus basalis | reverse complement strand
CTTAATTTATTAGTACTAATTACTTAATAATTATACTAAACTAAATTAGTACTAAATTAGTATTATTATTTTTTTTTTTTTTTTTTGTTTCTAAATTTGCATGTTCAAATTTATTTTCTGGAAAGTCAGACTTTGTTTAAAATTGAACCAAGTGTATTTTTTACTGTCATAAACAATTAAGCAAGGTATGAACAAGTTTTACAAATATGAATTCGATATATTTATAATTTTCAAAGTATTGTAAAAATACATGCTACGTATATCTATATATACCATTTTGTCCAGTTACTAAATTAAATATCTCAGCTTGGAGATAGTCAATTTTTCTACAAATTTAGCCATAAATGAGTTCTTATCAATAGAAATAATATTGTTGCATTAAAAGTTTACAAAAACATCTGACTGTTTTGCGAAGTTGCATGTCCCACCTTAAAATAGTAAAAATAAAAATTATTATACAATATATATTATATGGTAATAATAATTTATACATATATAAAATAATAAGATGAACATAAAAAGAGGAAGAAGAAAAAAACATAATGATGGATATGAGAAATTGTAAACAATTAGAAAGTCGTAGTGTACGTAGAACCTGGTGTAATATAGGTGCACAATCAAGTCCAAGACGTCACAGCTCCGTGGACGAGTTATTCGGTCTGCTGAGCGGGTCCCTAAACTTGTCCGCAGTCAACGGTCAGCGTCAGCGCTCGCTTTCCGATAGCGGGCAAAGAGACCAGCCAGCGAAGAATGGTAGGACGGTTCAATTTGGAGCATGCGAATTATAAGATGAATAAAACCCTACTCTGCAAAGACATGCGGCATTCGCTAACTGCTTATCTGCTCTCATAACTTACATTATCGTGACACACTGCATATCTTTGAAGCGTACATACTCATAAGAAAATTATTCTAAACTGCTTAAGAGAGATCTAACAAGTTTCGTTTTTTATAGAAGATAACGACGCTGCAAATGGAGATGAAGATGGGATGGGACCAGATCTGTTATCTGATACACCTCCTGTGCCCCCGAGACGGAGGGAAAGGAAGAGACACACGCCTCCAAGACCTGTTAGCAACGGTCTACCACCCACTCCAAAAGTACACATGGGCGCTTGTTTCTCAAAGGTAACTGTTTGAAGTTCAATTTTGAAATTAACTTCTAACTTTGTAAAAAGATATGATGAGTCAAGTTTGAAACTGCTTTATGATTAAAGATGATAAGTTTTCATTGAAGTAGTTGAAACGTAACTTCCAGTTTTGATCTTATGATGCAACTTATTTGTCAATTTGATTTTTAGGTATTTAACGGTTGTCCACTGAGGATTCACTGTACAGCGAGTTGGATTCATCCGGACACGAGGGACCAACATCTGTTGATAGCAGCAGAAGAAGGCATTTACAATTTAAATTTAAATGAATTGCATGAAACGGCCATAGATCAGCTGTATCCTAGGCGAACAATTTGGATGTACGTGATTAAGGATGTACTCATGTCCCTGTCGGGTAAGAAGATTAGAAGACCACTGTTATACATTGTAAGATATTTCTGTGGAAGAGAAATAATTTGATGATCTGGTTCGTTACAGGTAAAACACCACAATTGTACAGACACGACTTGCTGGCGATGCAGAGCAAACAAAATCACAGGTTCTCTTTACGGATGAACAAGATACCGGAAAAATTGGTGCCGAGGAAATTCGCACTTACCACCAAAGTGCCTGATACTAAGGGATGCACCAAGTGCTGCGTTGGAAGGAATCCTTACAATGGGTAACATTTTAAAACTTTACTTTTCAAGCAAAATAATTAAAAACATTTTTGATGTAACAATTAGTTTACAAAGTTGTAAATTTTTAAACAATCCGATGTAACTTCTAAAGTTACTTTGTAACATTCCCAATGACCGATGAAATCATTTTAAATGCGATTTTTATAATCGAATCTTAAGGTTAATAGAATTTTTAACATTTTAATAAGTTTGTCTAATTAGTAAGGGAGATTTATGATTGAAAATTACAAGAATATTTAATGTTAGCAATTGTAAGTTGGATGAAAATTATAAGGATTTGTTATTTTTTTCAGATACAAATATCTATGTGGGGCAACATCAGCAGGTATCTTTTTAATGCAATGGTACGATCCGCTGAACAAATTCATGTTGCTAAAACACTTCGAGTGTGTGTTACCCGCGCCTTTAAATGTCTTCGAGATGATAATCACCCCGGAGATGGAGTACCCGATGGTTTGCGTGTCAGTGAAACAGGCCTATCATCAGAACAAACTCAAGTTGGACTTGATCAACATGAATTCCGGAGCAAGTTGGTTTCATAGTGATGAACTGGAGGACATGGACGGTTCTGGTAAAACTGCACGATCTAATCTTTGTCGAATTAAACTTTCGAATTCCCGCGGCTAATGCAATTTGTTTATACTTTCAGCAACTGTTATACCAAAACGAGAAAACTTGCAAGTCATTAATGTTACACAGTTAGAGAAGGACGCGATTTTAGTTTGTTACGACAGTAAGTTTCATTTTGCGAACGAAAAAGGAAGACTTTGCGTTTAATGTGATATTGAAATTTTGTCTTTCCTTTTAGATGTAGTCAAGGTGGTGACGTTACAGGGAAAATTGCGGAACAACAAGAAAAAAATATCTGAACTGCAATTTAACTTTAATATAGAATCAGTCAGTGAGTATTGTTTTCAAATAATTTGTGTCATTTGTTTGTTTATAAAATTGAAACAAGAGTCGATTTATGATTATGTTGAAAATTTTTTGTCAGTTTGTTTGCCAGACAGTGTATTAGCATTCCACAAGCATGGCATGCAAGGCAGAAGTTTTAAAAATGGCGAAATTACGCAGGAGATTAGTGATCCCAGTAGAACCTACAGGTTACTTGGATCAGACAAGTTAGTAAAAAATAAACTTTTTAATGTCCATTTCAAAAAAGTTGAACCTGCTGAAACGAAAGCAACATTTTAATGTGTTGTTATTATTTTCAGAGTCGTTATGCTAGAAAGTCACTTAGTTCACACAGGGACACTAACAGAAACGGAGGGAGCTGATTTGTATATACTCGCGGGCCACGAGGCAAGTTATTAAATCAAAAAGAATAAACAGGAAACCACATTTCATTGCCTATGAAGACACAGCAAAAATACGGCGCTTTTTCGTTTACTTTGAAATGACGCCTTTACACACAAGCTGTGTAACCGACTCCAAATTTATTAACGGGTTCTTAACCGCTCATTAGTAGACTTTAAATGTCTTGTCATCGTTGTGAAGTCTCTCCAATACAATTGGATGAAAAACTTAATATAGAATTAATTCGAATCATTGTTAAATGAAACATTTAGATTTTATGCAAAAAGAAGGATGTCTATTAATGGAGGGTTAACCAATTGAGCGTTTGGGATGACGCGAGAGTCGTACATCGGACGTCTGAAAACAGTAAATAAGCACAAATTGGTAGAAATTATATTAGCGGTCTGATGTACGATTCTGTCTCTGTACTGACTGTAAAAAGTAGACTGTTGCTACCGAAGCAATACGAGTATTATTATATAAAATTGATTCCTATAGATACAAAAAATTGATTTTTGTTTTTCGCAAATTGCCGCAGGTTTTGTGTTTTCAAAGACAAAACGGAACAAAACAATTGAAAGAGATTGTGGGACAGACAGATGAACTGAAAACAGACGTTTGCCAGATTAGAAAATGTCTTTAACGCTGTTGTACATAATTTAAAGATTATTTATGTAAGTTTTTAATTAAAGTGTAAAGTGGTTGTAAAAAGTAGTTATTGATATTAACTTTGCGTTTTGATAGATGCGAATGTACTTCTGTTTTTTTTTTATTCGGGAAATTGATTTATCTGGCATCTCTGTGATAATTATTGGAGATCGTCGAAATATTTTAAATACGATTAGTGATTTAGATTATTATTTTTTATACATTGGTAATTGATGACAAATTCCGATTCGCGTTTCATTTGTATGATTTTTTTTCTCTCTCTCTCAATTGAAAAATTCCAACGAGTATTTGAGAAAGTATTAATTTTTGTGAATTAATTTTTTGCTGCGCACAAAGTGAAATAAAATATGTATAATGAATATTCGACGAACAATCATTGATATCGAATTCGCCTTTTCACTTGATTTAATTTTGATATGTTTAAAGCAATCGTTGAATAAACGAAGCCCAGTAAACGACGAAAAATAAGATCTCCGTGATTCTGCATGATTTAATTTCGAAAACTTTGAAGTTGCGACTACCAGACGGAACACCAATTTTTAATCAAACGAAACGCTAAACAGGATTCAATATCCATTTCGCTTCTAAGTTTGTTTCAAAGCTCTAACAAATCAAAAGTTCAATAAATTATAAAAAATGAAAAGCGCAATTAACTTAACAGTATATTTTCAAGTGTCGTGCACATATCTGAATAGAAAGTTCATAGAACAAAAAAAAACAAAAAATCTTACATGGCTTATAAATTGATAAGGACAATAAACAGACACGAACAAACAGGATGCAATAAAGCTGAGAGGTTTCATTGAGTTCTCGTCAACTCAATCATTTAAGTTTGATTAAATTTGCAATCAGTTTTTGCTCAGCTTGTTCGTGTTTATGACAAAAATATTAGAACGTATAAATAAAGAATGAATATAGATCAAAAGTGTACATCAACTTCGAACAAATCATTTCTTCGAGACAACAAAAATTAATTCAGAAACTTGAGAGGCCTAGAATGTAAAAACAAATTGTAGCTAGCAATAGAGAAGAAAACGAACAATATTTGATGCCTTGCGTTGATAATAAAGACAAATCGTTACCTGATCAAACTGACAAAACTGCTTGACTCTTTTATCTGACAATATTAATTTTCATCTTTCATTTAATTTCATCCTCATTGTTTCTTACACTGAGCATAAAAATAATTATAATGATGATAATCATTATAATTACATTTCATGTTGCATAAAATTGAATTCATACAATTTCAATTTTTCAGTGTATGAACATATAGTAATTATTTCTTAATTGATTAATATTTTTAGAAATTTTTTTTGGATTTGGCATGAAGTTTCAGACAGAAAAAGAGTTCAAACGAGGTTGTTCGGTTTGAGAGGTAGAATTCTAGTATCATAGTCAAGACATTAGAGAGCAGCAAAGAGAGAGACGTACCTGTCGAAATATTTTCCGATCCTGCAGAAAAGAAAACAATTGAACAAAAAATAAAAAAAATTAAAAAAAAAACATTTTTCGCCCAATGTATTTTCGAAGAAGCACTTGACTCTAACTTTTTGAATTCTCATTGTAACTGCAGAACAATTTCAACGATTCAATGTAGCCTTGTAAAACTTCGGGGAAGGGAATCTTTCGTTTAGTCAATTGACCAAAAAGATCTTTACCGGCTGAATTTCCGTAGACGAAAATTGTAGAGATGTATTTTACAAAACTCCAAAATAATAGTCACATAGAATTATAAAAGTTATATTTAAACAAAAATGAAGATCGATTACAAATTTTATCTACCAATAAGGTGGCAATCAAAAGTTGCATTTCGATTTTCCATTAGTTCCGTTCGGACCGAGAATCGACTTCGGAGATAATGTATTTATTCTTATAACACTTTTGCAATCTGTAACACGTTCAATTTTGACCATTGCAAGTAAATACTCACGTAATTGAAACAGCGGAGGGCGTTCATTTATATCGAGCGTTGCAGATTGTAATATCAGATGGACGAGCCGCTGGGCTATTGAATTTCGTCGACGAATTTACGTTCTGGGTGGCTGGGGGTTAGCAAAGTTTTGACCTACTGCATTGCATTACCGTTCGAAATTTCGACGTTTGAAACTTTAATGGTGGTCGGTCAAAATGCAGCTATCGTCCTTGCCAAAACGGTGTCCCCGAGGCCTAGAACTTCGGCTGTAAAAGAAATCCACGACAAGTGACTCTAATTGTACATACTGTATGTTCATCGTATTTTGTTTTCCCTTTTTTTTTTTACCCCCCCCCCCTCTTTTTTTTTATTCCACAACGTTTGTTGTAGCGAACTTTTATAAATACAGTATTTGTGAATACACAATAGGTACTGCATTATTCGTACACTGTTCGGTTGATTTATTTATCATCACGACTATTCGTGTATTTAGAACAATTTGAACATAGATGTTTCTCGTAATAAAATGATTTTTGAACTTACCTCTAGTTATCTTTCTTCTTCTTTTGAACATCATTTTAATAAATACAAAAAAAAAAACTTGAAATTGTGATATATGTTTCATGTACAGTAGAATCCCGACTACACGACCGAGGCGATGTCACCGATTTCCAGCCTAGCGAACGAAATGAGGGGAAATGACCTAACCGTGCATTGTTAATATCTGAATGATAATGTCAACTTTGTTTTTTCTATTTTAACTTATTAATGCGATTTCAAATGTTTAAACAATTTTCTTTGTTAAATGAAATGAAATTCTCTTAATAAAAAGAAAGTAGATATTTTAGTTTGATAAAATTGAATGTTGATTATTGTTTGTTTATAAATTTACATTAGTAATTATTGATTTGTTCATTCATACAATTTTTTCAAGTGACTTGTTTAATTTTTTGAATTAAATTAAAAAAATACATTTGTTAATCGCTTGTCCGTACTTTAAAATATTTTCGAAAACACACGCCGCGCAAAAGTTAGGTTAGGTACGTGAAAGTGGGGATAAGGATAAAAAACTAGAGGAGAAATGTCGGTTAGACGAGAGGATTTTAGTAAGCTAGGCGGTGGTTCGCTAGACGAGATTGTACTGTATTTCGGTCAATATATAATTTTTTGTATATGTAAATTTTCCAATTTTATAAATTTGTATGAAATTATGTTTATGGAAAAAAATTTGCTTTTTTATCACAAAAATCCTAATATTTTACACCAATTTCACTCACATTTAAACATTCACTAATTTCATTTTTTACTATACAAAAAAAAATATTAGTGAGTTTTTCCAAGTCAATAAAAACACAGCACACTGAAAATATCAATTTTTGTTTATTTTAAAAAAATACACTATCTTACAGAAGAAATGTTTTACAGAGGCAGTGGACAGAAAAGAAAGCTATCGTGAGACAACGAAAAAATAATAATAATAAGAACAACTGTAAACTTGTGAACATTGTTTCCAGAGCAGGCGTACCTTTTTCTCATCACTGAAAGTTCAGATTTGTCGACAAATCTCAAACATCATGGAAAGACGAATCCCAGTAGTCTATCGAACCTTGCACTTTACATTACGTAACCTATATATACACATACTTCATATAGTCTATTTAACATGTCTTGCTTCATTTCTCGCTCACATTTTTTAATTAATTTTAAATTCAGCAAAAATTGAAAACTAATTTCAAAAGTAAAAAACAAAAGTTCTTGTTTCATTTTTTTTTCTTAAACGACTGGTTTGTTTGGAAGAATAAATAGGATACCTTTCTTGATGCAGCAGTGTCCAAGCCATGAGCATTAACTTCAACAACGCGACGTTCTCGCAAATTTATTTTCAACTGTATGAGAGGCAAAGAGAACGTTAGATCATCAAGAATCAAACTGTTACTTAAAAACAATACACAGATTAGTATCTAATTTTGAAACCTAATTTTTCTGGCATTGAAAAAAAAGGAGTAATAAAACGGTGCATAATTTTTGTTTTCCCTTCACACAAGCTTTAATCGATAAAAGAAGGAAACCTTCGAGACATCGAGTAAAAAATGCATCGGATAAAAAATATGATTCTACCTCGACTGGTTTTAAGTAATATCAAAATTGTTTTCTCTCTTTATAAAAAAGCTTATGCGATGTTTGTTCCCCGGCATTGTTCTGACAGTCTGATCGGTGAATGAAAAAATAAATAATGCCTGTTAAGATCCCAGGTTGTCAGAACAATTTGGATAAAAGTTTCAAGTCTGGTCCAACGGTCTCACGTGACATCTAGGCTCTAAAACAAAACTCCATAAGATCGAAACAAAATTCCAGAAAACAATCTCTTCTGATAACAGTAAATCAACAAGAACAAAAGTAAAGAGTTTGAGAGCCAAACAAAAGATCGAATTCTCAAATAAAGAGAAAGTACATACGATTTGAAAAAAAAAAAGGTTTGAAAATGATTTATAAATAAAGCTATGTAATATCAAACGAGAAATAAACAATGAACGGTAAAATGGGTACTGTGATGTACGTTTTTATAAATAACGAGCGTGTAAATTGCGCGAAGCGCCGGATGTCCGTGGGACCGCGCGCCATCTTCACTTAAAGAAGTTGCGTGCACGTTCGGTGATCTTTCGTACGCGTCCGCGACTACTAACACTGATTCTGGCGGGCTGGTTCTCGTCGTCGCTCTCCTCCGCGTAATACTGCCTTTTGACCGCGCGTTTGCTGTTGCGCGTGGGGGCGCCACTGCTGTCGTCACTGTCCTCGTTGTACCAGGGCCTTTTGGCCGACCGTCTCGACGAGGTCGGACCGTTATCCGAGTTTCTTCCGGCCGGAGCCTTTCGTCTACTCGAGGAAGCCTCGTTGTCACTCGACTCGCTCGCTCCATCCGCCACCTCTTCGTCCTCCTCCCCCGCCTCTTCTTCGTCCTCCTCCTCTTCCTCCTCGCCATCTGCGCCATTCTCCTCGCTCTCACTCGAGATCACTTTTCTTCTCACCTCCTTCCTCGACCGCGTATTCTTTTTCGCAACCACCTGATCCTCCTCGCTCTCAGAAGACGACATGGACGACTCAGAATTCTTCGCCGCCTCGTCCTCCTCGTCTTCCTCTCCCTCCTCGTCTGAATCGTCGTCTGACACCTGCTTTCTTTTTTTGTTGTTTTTCGTTTTGGCACGAGTTGCGTTTGAGGTTTGACCTTTTGCCCGACTGTTTCGCGAGAGCTTGCCCCGAGTGCTGGGGCACGGTGTGTAACTTTCCTCCGACTCAGACCTGTCCATTGAGGTGTTGACTGTCTGACTTCGAGTAGTCCTGGGCGCCACCACGCTGACGCTGCTTTCGCTGTCGTCCGAACCTTCCGACTCACTCTCTGTCATGTGCTGAGAAGGCGCGGGTGCGTTCGAATTTCGAGATATTCGCAACCGAATTTTTGGTCGGCTTGAGCTCCCTGGTTGTTTCGAGTGACCATTAGTCATTTGGGAAGGACCTGCAAATCAAAAACACGTTTTAAAATTTCTGTCCCTGTCTACACAATTTTCATTTTTTTAGTATTTTGATTTTTTTGATTTACCAGGCGTGATTTCCGGAACTGGTTTCTCTACATTGAAATCGTCATCGTCATCATCATCTTCATCTCCACTGCTCATGTAATACGGTCTCGAAGGGCCTGGAAAAATGAGAAGATTGTAGTAAGCTTCTTAAATTGAGAAAATCAATAATAAAAATCAGATACTTACCAGCTCCATTAACCTGTCTCGGTGGATTACTTCGTACTCTCTTTGGTCGTTCATGCTGACATGTTGCTTTTCTTTTGCCCCGTTCTGACGATTTCCAACTACTTATTACTGTTTTTATGTGCTCTTCAAACATCGCAGATAAACGGATGGTCATGGAATATATCTAAAAACCAAGTCAATAAAATGATCACAAACTTGAACATCATCAAATTGTAAACTTTAGAATAAAATGAAAATTACCCTCGATCTTTTATTGACGTTATACTGTCTACTATTTGAAAATATCAGCCTCATATCTTTGGCAAAATCCAATGGATTTTCATAATTCCCTCCCAAGAGATCTTCTTTGACAGTTCGTAAATCCATCGGAGTGTCGATCACTCGATAGTAATCGGGATGTTCCAACCGATCTACTGGTTCTCTGTAAAAGTCAAAGATCAATTATTATTTCTTATAATTCAATGAAATCTCACAGATTTGAATATAAACATTTCTATTCAAAGTACCTGAAAGGCAAGGAATCTTCGCACTGCCACAAAGTGTCTAACAATTGGCGACAAGCCAATTTCCAGTCCTGAGATATTTCCTGAGCTGCTTTTTTTCGTGTCGTTGGTTTTTGTTGCGACGTCGAGGGTTGGTCCTCGTCAACGCCCGGATCGATTTCGGAATCGGACGAATGATAATTATCTACTAATTGATGATAAATGGCAGGTACATCGAGTTCTTCAAGTTCCCTGAAAATAACGAATTGACAATTAAAATAAAATTGTTACAAAACGAAAGATCAAATGTTAAAACCTATTGTAACGTTTGTGACACTTACTTAATTACTTTTAAGCATAAATCTGTGACTATTCTAGCCTGTTTAACAATTTGACTATGAGGTTCGTTGAATTTTTCAGCATTGGTTGCCAAGTATCGAACGTCGAATTGTGCGGACGTGATTCGCCTATAAAACTGGTTCTCAAATCTCGCCTTGATGGTGTTCAAGTCAATGGGATACTCAACGACAAAAGCGTAAGACGGGTAGATGTTCAGATCGACCGGTACCAAAAAGGGTTCAGCGATCGCCAGACTCATCACTTGATCCAGCCCGTGAATTATCCTCTGACAAGTACCATCGCGATCACCCGAGGGCCATTCTTCAGGCTGTGGCACGTACAGAGAAGCCTGTATCTCTTCCGGAAGTACAGGTACCGCTCCGCCCACTTCGGCAGGAAGTCCTACATCCAAACCAACAATTTTAATACTTCTCTCTCACACTTTTTAACTGAGATTTATAAACAAAAATAAGCTTCGCATACTTTGTTCGTCTATGGGTTCAAGATCCCAAGGACTCATCCGTTCGAACTCGCCATTGTCCCACCTGACTCGAAAGCAGGCAAAGTACGAGTCAGGGAATTCTTCGTCCAGTGGTTCCCCGGACTGGATTTCGCCCATCCACCAGCCATCGTCGATGACGCACCGAAAACGGTCACCTTCGGACCAGCTACGTGCGAGAGCAGCGTCGAACGTTTGACGCAATACGAGAAAGTCCAAGACATCCGCCATGTCGTGGTATTTTATTGTAAAGTTTTGTCCGGTCAGTCGACCGTCCTCATCCATCAACGCGAGTTTCAGACAGCACAGCCGTGGTGGACGGATCTCGTACTTGATTCCAACCACTTTTACAAGTTCTTTATCCTGGAAACAATTTAGAATTTTTAATAAAGAAAACCAAATTTGAAACAGTAAGCAGATTAGTTAAGAATCAAATTCTTTTTTAGATTGTTTATCAGATAACACCTACTCTAATATTCATTTTTAACCAAGGTTCAGATTTGGGACTGATCTCGTAGACTTTCTTTTTCCTAACAGCGTCGAGATAAAGTTGGTGACCCTGACGAAAATAAACGATTTCGTCTCCCATCTGTGGATAGTACGGAGCTTTCCTCGGCCTGGTTTCCGTGAGCCATTCCGAAGGGCGATAAATTTCAGGTACTTCGCTAAGACCATTGGGTACTACTACTGACACCTTTCCAAAACATAAAGAACATTTTCAATCAGCAAAAGATGAAAACTAAAACACTTAATTCATCAAATTAAAATACAAATTCCATTTATATTATTATTATATAATATAAATATAAATTTGAAATGCAATTTCTTTTTATGTGTACCTTCTTTTTTGGTCTTTGACTTCGTCTTCTGTCACTATCACTTGGTGGAGTGACAGATCTCTTTTTCACAGGTTTCCTTTTGCTTCTCTTCGGTGGTTCTAAATTCAACCCATGGTCCGCGATCCAGTCAGAATATTCGCTGCTCGGATCGGAGGAAGAACTGTCTGAAGAGATATCCTCCTCGGCAGAAGAATCATTCGAATTGGAACTAGCCGAGGATACTGAAGTAGGATTGTCATTATCAAAATCTTCTTCCTCCTGGCCGTTCCTCGCTGCTCTTGTTCGATAACCGTGTCTTGCAGTTCTATTGTTTCGGTTTCTTGTTCGGTTTTCAACTCCATTTGCTGACGACTGAGTTTGGGCAGTCTGCGGTCTTCGTTTCATCTCCCGTCGCCAGGATTCTACTTCTGTTTCTGCCAAAGCTCGTCTACAAATGTATAAATTCGAAACCATAAGTAACGCTTCTAAAATGAAATATCTTTCAATACATAAAAATAAAAGTTCAAGTTTTTCGTTCAATAAAAAAAAAATTGCACCAATTATAACATACATTTGTCTTCTATTCATATCGAGAATTGCGGGATTTATAGGTCGGGCTAAGATCGGCTTATCCCAAGGTGTCGTACTGTCCCTCTGCCAATTTCCACTGCTCTGTCTGACACCCTCCACGTCGCCGACCCGGCGCATCCCGGGTCTGCTTGCTCGAGGACTGGCGATGTGATGAAGGGCCAGAAGTTCCGCGTTGATTTCGTCATTCTGGTTGTTGTCTTCGTCGCCGACAACGTCAATGTTTTGTCTTTGTGCCAACGCTTCTATCAGTCGATCGATATCCGATCTGGGTTCTTGCCCTGGAAGACCTTCAATAACTTCTTGCATTCCTGAAATTAAACAAAATAAGAAATCAAATTCTCAAAATACATCAAAAACCATTTACCAGAAACCATAACATAGACAAGAACATTTGTTGTGATCTCAAATAATTGATATAATCTTTTTGGGTTATAAAATTTGATTTGAAAATATTTACCGCCAGCACCAACTGCAATGTTAGGAACTAATTGCTCGCCCCGACAATTCTCTCGGCCAGGCACGAGCCGTTGCAAAACCGGCGGATAGGGATTACCATCAACGTCCACAAGAAAGGGTGGAGGCATCAAGTGCGGCGCGGTTTGCGTCTGTTCGTCCAGCACGTAATTGTTCGCGTCTCTTATAAGAGGTCGATAATCCGTGTGGAAGAACAGTTCCTTCGGTACGATTTTCAGTTTGTCCACGCCACTACCGAAACCATACATAAGCAGGTGGCCGTACATATCAGTGGCGGCCATCATGGTGCCATCGGGGGACCATTTCGCATCGAAAATCGCGCCATTACCCTGCCCCTCGATGAAATTCTGGAAGCAAGCGATGGGTTCTGGGTTGAGCACGTCCCAGATTATGAGTTGACCGTCGTGGCCCGCGCTCAAGAGTATCCTCGGGTCCATCGGGTGAGATTCCAGGACGAAAACCTCGTCCTTGTGGCCGCGAAGGACTCGCACCAGTTCGCCACTGCTTGCGTTCCACACCTTCAAGGTACAGTCGTTTACGGAAGTGATGACCCACTCGTCGCTCCTATCCCAGCTCACCATTAACACTTTGGACTTTTTGTTACTCTCATCGTCTGGCTGAGTCTCCCTAATAGTAGAAAAATTACATTTAAGAAGCATTCTGGTTTAAATATAATGATTTTATTTATTTAGTAGGTTTGTTGTGTTTGATTTATCTTTTGTGACACAATTGTGAAAAAATGAAGTGAGATTTGTTTAATTACCCAGGCAATTTTTTGGACATGACTAATCTCGTGTTAATCCACTGTTGTTCTTTAAAATGCCAGACGTTGGCGGTACCATCCTTCGAGCCCGAAATAAATCTAAGGCCACTGTGCGCCCACTGAATACTGTCGACAGTATCGGAATGTGCCTCGACCTCCAAAACCCGACGAGGACCTTCCTCTCCAAGCATTGCATAAACTCGGACATTGTGATCAGCAGATCCTGCCGCAAGAAAAGCTCCACCTGGACTGAAGGACGCGCAAATCATCTGAGCCTGACCCGGTCGCATCTTTTCGTGATACTGAATCGGTTTCGGTCTGAAAATAAAGTTGCAGAAATAATAAAATAAAACTATGGTTCTCTCTAAACATTTGAGAAAGATTTTTGAAAACTCACTCGAATACCGCTCTCTCGCCAAATTTTTTTTGTATGCGGCCAAAAAGCAATGGAACCATCGCTGCTAGTTGATACTAAGTAATTAATGCCTTCACAAATTATCGGACAAAAGTGAACGGAAGTTATCATGCCAGAATGACCTGACAGAACGGCGACCTGAAAAACAACATTTAATTGAAAAAAATGAGTTAAAAAAACTCGACTGGTAAATTGTAACTGAGGGTGTGAATTTTACCGGTGACATGGTTCGAAAACACCAAACTCTCAAGATGTGATCCAGACTTCCAGCAGCCAGAAGTGTGTTATCAAAGTTAACAGCAATGTCCATAATTTCTGCCGACGCTCCGCGAAAAGTCGCGAGCAGTCGACCGTCAACCGAACACCACACTTTGACCAGCAGGTCGTCGGCTCCTGTGATGATGTATTTGCCGCTTCGATCATAAAGTACACAGTAAACCGCAGACAAGTGCCCCAGCGTGTGTCGGTACAACTGGATCCGGTTGTAGAACGACGATTGCACCGCCTGGTTTTTTCTGAGGGGACCAGAGTTTTCTCGTCCCTGAAGTACTTTCACTAAAATCAAAAAATAATAATTAAACCACAATTTTTCTAAACATTTTTCATCATTTTATTCAGATTCTAAATTTTGTATATGTCCGAGTAAAATTGTATGATTTTAATTATGTTTTGAGATGGGAAGTGTGGCACAATACAAAATTTACTTTTTACTGAATAGTAATTTATATTGATTTATATATTTTATGATTAATTTTATGATAAGTTGTTGATGTCTGTCTTATTAATCTAAATTTGTTTAAAATTGAACCATGATTATTTATCTTTGTCAAATATAATTTGACAAAATATAAAGAAGCTTAACGAACTCAAACTCGAGGTATTGGATTTCAAACTGTTATAAAAATGTATATCTCAAATATTTATATAATATCTCATTATATCTAATTTCTAAATTAAATACATCAGTTTAGAGATAGGCACTGTTTCCAAAAATTTCTCGAAGCGTATTTGTATCAGTAGATTTCTAATTAAAAATAAGTAGTTTACAAAGTTACATATCCCACCTTAACCATATTTCAAATATTCAAATTGTTAAATTGCAACTTAACATACCTAAGTTGTGTGTTCCTTTGTAATCTGATGGGGCTACAAAAGGCATCCCTCCCCATCTTGCTGAATATATTTCTACGCCATATCTTATACGAGCGATATCTGAAAACGATAAAAAATCGTTTCAATTATTGATTCAATTTATTTTTCCACAAAACAAAACTTATAAATGTAAAAATATTTTTTGAACAAAATAGTTGATACCTGCTACTGTGCGTAGCAATGATTGTCTCCCTGCCCCTAACAAGGAGTGAACTCCGGGTACAATTGGTGGTACCTCTTTTTCCAGCACGGGACCAATTCGAGCACATATTTGTAATAAATGATCCGGTCGGATGTGAGCGTATTTTGCTTCCTGTAAAAATAACGGAACAGAAATGAAACGAAATGATATTGCATATTTAATCAAACTCAATAATTGGATTTTAATCAAACCTACAACTTTGCACCGAAGAAATGCGAAGTGTAAGAAAAACTGAGGTAAATAACACCCGGGATTAAATATTTGATGATGATTGATCGCCGCTTTTACACGCTTATAAGATCTTTGCTGCGGCTATAATGTCTTTTGTTTATAAATAATAAATCAAGCAAGTACCTTCGTGCAATACAACCACAAGATGTTACATTCTTTTAATAACTTCAGGCTCAGATTATAAAACGCAAAACTGAAATATAATATTGAAGAAAAATTGTAAAACACAATTTTAAAAATATTTCTTACGCTAAATAATAAATAAGTAACTAAATTTAAAAATATATGTATATTTGTTTTTTTTAAGACAGAGAAAGATAAAAAGAAAAAAATTTTAAAAACTGATATTTCATTATACAAAGTTAATTTTTAAATTGAAATTACAACATTGCAATTTTGAATTTCGCGCTTAAAATGCATGCGTCCAGTGAAATGGCGTTTGTGATGAAAATAAAAGAAATTGTATGAAAAAAATTATTTAAAACAAATTCATGCTCGTTGCAAAATCAAAACAAAGCAGTCAAAAGTCAATCTGTGCTGTTGGCAAACAAGCTCATTGATCAATTCATCCAAAATGGCCGAGCCATCTAAGCCTGTCTGTTTCATTGGCCGAGCCATGGGAGGGGATGACGATTGCCCAGATGCAACAGCATCGCTTTCCCGGGAGGGAAGGGGTGCAATGAAAATTTACATAAGGGGTAAACAAACCCCCCGCCCCCTCGGGGGTACAAAACCCCAAAAATCACCCCCAAAACACCCAAACCAAGGACAAACCCGAAATTTCAAATTTTGAAAAAAAAATTTTTTCTTATTTTTTTCTCAAAAATCTCACCAGTTCCTCAAAACTCTGAGTGTGTGAATTTCCCTGCCAGTCGATTCGTCTCGGGAGGATCTGCAAAAAAACCGAATTAAAAGTTGTAAAAAAACGTTGATTTTTTGAGGTTAGATTGCAGGATGCACTGAGAGTGCAGTGTCGTGTTGTTTTGACAAGCTGAGGCCACGTGCGATGAGCACTCGGGCCCGGCGTGCCGCCAGCGGGACGTCGAACTCACCTCGGCTCGCTCCAATTCGCGCTTCAGCAACTGAAAATGAAATAGGAAAATGATAAAAAATGTACCGTCTCTGTCAGAGATGATCGTCAAAATGATAAACAAATGAGTGTAAACAAACGAACTCGACCCACCTGCGAGATCTCCTGGCACGGACCAGACGAGAGAAACTTGGCGATGAGGAAGTAGAGCTCTGCGAAAGGCAATGACTAGTTTTATTAATGGCCTCGGAATACCGACTGCTGAGCCTTAAACACAATTTTAAACACCCGCGCACTTACCTGGAGCGATCGCGGATTCGCATTGGGCCGCCGCGGGGTCCATCTTCAGCCTCGTTTGGGTCGCGCGTTCGCCTCTCGATCAGAGTCTCGGGTCCATTTTGGTGTCGCGAGTTGGCGTGTAAGCTTCTTTATGACGAGCGCAAGAGGGCCGAACCAGCGAACGAACTAACACGTAACCGCGTTGCGTCTGTATGTGACTCGCGTGTGTGTGCGATCGTCCGACCTCATATAACCTCGCGCACTCTGTCCATCCCGACTGGCAACAATGACGTCACGTGACGCGCGATCCCACCGCCTAAGCGCGAAATTTAAAACCCACGCAAACTTTGACAGCTGAGCTTTGTTTGTTTGTTTTTTTAACCTCTTTTCCAAACTTTTCTTTCTTTTGTCTCTCAATTTGTCACACCCCTCCTCCCTCTATTTTTCATGAAAAAATTTCAAGCTCCCTTAACCGACAAATTATTTTCAAATATCATTTGTTTATATACAAAAACATCCGGGTTTGAAAAAAATAAAGAAACAAATAATATAAACTTTGTAAATAAATAAAAATAAAATATTCTGAAAATTTAATATGGTGTTTGATTTCTTTTTGGTTATGTGTTTTGTTTTGGTTCATACATTTTCTTATTTTAAAATCTAATTAGCTTGTAAACATTACAAAAGTAGATAAACAAAATATATAAATTAAACAAATAAATGAATGAAAAATTTTTTATTTAACATTTTGTTGATTGAAGTTCTTATTGGTTAGGTTTTTTGTTTCGGTAGGTAACCTATTTTGTTTACATTGTTGTTTAGATGAAAAGTTTATTTTGTTTGTTTTTGATGGAAAAGTTGTCTGAAGTTGGTGTGATAAGAAATTCAATTTTTTTATCAGGTATAGGCTTGGCGTCTGAAATCATCATGGTCTGAATTTAGTCGCACTTCGCGATCGGCTCGACTGGAACGTTTTTTGACATGCGACGTGTCAAAACCACAGTGGCCGTCATTTAAATATATTCAAATTTAAGAAAAAGAACAAAGAAATTCACATTGTTGTCAACAATACAACTTCTTTATTCATTGTTCAGTAGATGCTCTGACGTTTAGTAACTTGTTGCCCAACAGGAGTTTCAAAACATTTTTCAAGTCAATTAATCCAGGCGCATTTTTCAAAAGGTAAGTTAATTATGATGTTAATTAAGACAAGAGTTGAATTATGTTTTAGTTCGGTCAATTTTTAGGTTATGATTTTGTTTTTATTTGTACACTTATTAGCAGACGATTATATTGTGTTTTGAATTTTTTGAAGGGTGTTTTTAACCTCTAAGATTTGTAGATGATTTTGAATGAATTTGAAAAGTAATTTTGATTTTGGTTGTTGTAGATTTTAAAAGAAATGTCTTGGATCCGTGAGAACGGTTTGAGTTTGGCTCAGATGTTTGCTGTCAAAGTTTTGAAAACTGGTAAAATTCCAAGACACATAGCATTTATAATGGATGGTAACAGACGATACGCCAGGAAAGTTCGGTCTGAAAAAGTGATTGAAGGACACACAAAAGGGTACGTATGTTAAATCATCCTAGAAAAAAATAAATTGATACAGCCACTAATTTTTAATCCATTTTTTAAACTGAAGGTTAAATTACAAATTTTTAATTCAGACAAATTAAAGATTACTAGTTTTTGATAATTATCTGTATCTTTGAATAACTTTTTCTTTCCCATAATTTTTTTTGAGAATTGATAGAAAATCATGTCCTACACTCCTATTTTGTAGATTATTTGAAAATATTTCAATTTCAGATTTGACAAACTGGCTGAGACTCTACAATGGTGTTTAGATTTAGGCATTCATGAAGTCACAGTTTATGCATTCAGTATAGAAAACTTCAAACGAAGTAAAGAAGAGGTCGATGATTTGATGAATCTAGTGAGACAGAAATTCAAAAGACTTTTAGAAGAAAGGTAAACAGTTTAATATCTCCCATAAAATGTATCATTTTATTATGCTATATAAACTTGCCTAATTAATCAAATTAAACTTTTTATATTTTCAGGGAAAAACTGCAAGAAAAAGGAGTCCGGATTCGTATTTTAGGAAATTTGGCTCTGTTGCCTGCAGACGTTTGTGCCCTGATCTCAGAAGCTATGGACATAACCCAAAACAATGATAAAGCATTTCTGAACATTGCCTTATCTTATACCTGTATGTTACAAATGTCCTTTTTTTTAAAGTCGTTGACAATAACATAAAAAAATAGTTTACGTAACATCGATAGACGTAACATTTTCTGTCCTTGAAATTAGAATGATAAAAAATGTTTGTACTGTTGGAAGTAATTGTGCACTAACTATTGTTATTTTAATTTTAGCCAGAGACGAGATAACAAGAGCTGTGAAAACTATAGCCAAAGGATACCAAAACGGTGATATCCAATTGCAAGATATTGATGAGGAACTTATTAACAACTGCTTGGATTCTGACAGATCTCCTCCTCCAGATTTGTTGATCAGAACTTCAGGCGAAGTGCGACTAAGTGATTTTCTCTTATGGCAGGTTCGTTTTCAGTATTTTCAAATTCAAATTATGGTTCTCAAAAATTTGTATTTTTAATGAGAAACGTTTTGTTTTCAGACTACTAGCACTTACTTGCATTTTGTAAAAACTCTGTGGCCAGAGTTTAGCATTTGGGATTTATTAACAGCAGTCTTTTATTACCAACGGTCTTACGAAAAATTGGAGTTCATAAAAACTCAGTCGAACGAAGAAAACATAATGAAAAGCGCGTTTGCTAAAAAGATGCACCAGCAACGACTTCAAGAATTTCTAGCCATGAAAAAAGTCGAGGTGGACGCGTGAAGTTAAACGAATGAAAAAATGTACATAAACGAAATGAAATTCTATTTATATATTATATTTATCTTTATAAGGTGAACATTAAAATTCGTACTCAGATTAAAATAAATTTCAAGACATGACTCTTTTTTTCACAAATAAATTTATTTCACAGGTCGCATATCAAATCTGGGACGAATTCTCGTGCTTTGATTCAATGTTGAGAAAATACCCAATTTGTTCAACAGTTCAAATGTATCGATCGTGTTTTTAAAGTGATTAGAAATGTGATCATATATTTTTATATGCGTATCAACATTCAAACACCGAGAAACAGGTTTCGTTTCTAATCACTTTATAGGTTTTTTTAGAATTTACAATTTGTACAATTTCAATTTGTCTTTACAATTTTTCGTGGTACTTTTTCATTTTAGATCAAACGTTCATTTTGACGTTTGATCGATTGAATTCGATTGAATTAATAAAAAATCGTCTTATTAAATAATTTATACTAATAGGCGTACAATAAAATGTCTCTAAATGTAAAATAATAAAATTATACATATTAAAACATATATAAGATATTTTCTCTGTGATAATAAGTTACAAGCACTTATCGATGATATACCAAATAAATTCTCAGTCAATTGCAATTGCAAAAATGACACTGATCATCGATACATGAGTAATATAAATGTGCATCTCAAGGCAATTGCAAAGTAACAATCTATTATTTCATTTGTTTCTTTCTGATCAAATAAACATTCTACTACTATATAAACTTTCAATGTAATAATAAATTAATTCACTCATACAAGATTTCAATTCAGTTTGATTATATAAATTATTACTTTTCATTGCACGACAAAACAATCGTCACATCATTAAAACGTTCATTGTTTTTGTATAATCAAATATACCGGTGACAATTCATTTTTCAAAAAATGTAAAATAAATTAAATATCAGATCCATTAATTTGATACAAAGTTCACGCCACATTTAAAAGGTTTAAAGCTAAGGACATTGGGCACACAATTTTTTTAAAAAATTCACCATGAAAAAATGTTCCTCAGCATCAATGGAACATCTCAAAAAATTGATCATCATCCATTACAAGATTCAGTGCAGCACTCACTGAAAAAACCAGTGCCTTCACTCGCCAAACTACACAATTAAAAACAGGATATAAATATATACGAATACAATGATCTAAAATCGCCTAGGGCAGATCTTTCTATCCTAAACTTATAAACACAGCTGTTCATACGAATCTAATACCGATTCACTTTTGCTATCCCCTAAAAACATCTCTACAAAAGCTTTAAATACTTTCATAATTAAATAAAATTACAAAAATTTCGTAAAACTCTCAGCGTCATTGATAAGGCCAATAAACTTTCCATCTACGTTAGAAATTAAATAGAAACAAACTACAAAAAAAAGTAAGAAGAAAAAGAAAAATTGAAAAACAAAACCATTTGAACGACATTCAAACGCGAGTCTCTTGCTTATTTAGAATTATAAGTGGAATAAGACCTCCTCGAGGAAGGTTGTCTCTGTCTGGACAAAAACGACTGGCCCTGTCCGGCACTGATGGCAGCGAGTCTCTGATCGACAGCCTCCTTGTGGCAAGTCGCGCTCAGCCTGTAAAACGCCGTGAGCATCATCTTCTCCTCCATCTCCCTAAGGAGTTTGTTCTCCTTCAAAGCCCTCTCCATCTCCTCGATGATCTTGCGTTTCTCGAGATTCTGGTTCCTCAGCAAACTGATCTCCGTGGGCGACGCACTGTGCTGTTTAGGATCCAGGGCCTTGATGACATTCTTCGCCTTCTCAACATACTTCTTGTACCTCTCGTCCAACGACGCCAGCTCCACGTCCTTCCTGGATATATTTTCCTGCAGGCTCATAACCTTCTGCTGGAGAACCTGCATCGACCCTGCTTGTTCCTCCAGCTGCGACCCCAGGGCCTCCTTCTCCTGTCTCTCCTGACTCAGTTGTTCCTGCAACTGAGTCAGTTTGAGCTGCAGAGTGGAGTCCGTCTTGGTGGACCCAGCTGCTTCCTCCAGCTTCGACTCGAGCTCCAGAATTCTCTGATTCTGTTCCCGGTTCTGTTTACGGACGGTGTTGATCCGCTCCTCGGAGTCCTCCAGGATCGCAGTCACTGTTTTCTCCTCCTCGCCCTTCTGGTTCAGCTTCAGCATCTTGTTTTCGTACTGGAGCAGGAGCAGTTTTTCTTTGACCGCTGGGGGAATCATCTCGGTGTCGGCGACGTCGTCCTCGGAGCTCGGCTTATGCACGCTGCTGCCAACCGCGTTGAGCTGCATGCACCTGAGCTCCTCGTTGGTCTCCTTGAGGGCGTCCCGGTCGATTATGAGACGGTCACGCTCGCGCTGCAGCGCCGCCAGGTTCGCCTCGAGCTTCTTATTCTCGAACTCGAGCTTGTCGGACTTGCTGCTCTGCTCGTCCAGCTTGCGGTGAACCTCGGCCAGCTGCTGCTTGCACGCCTCCAGGTGGCTCCGCAGCATCGCGGACTTCTTAGCCTCCTCCTCAAGCTCGATCTTCTGTCGCAGGTACTCCATGTTCTTGTCCTCCAGCAGTTTTACCTGTCGCTTCAGATCTGACATGTCCTCCATCTTCTTCTTGTATGATTCTATTGTCAACTCATACTTTGCCACTTTGTCCGCAGTCTCTCTCAAAACGTCCACTTCGTCCTTCAACAGGTTTGCACGCTCAGCTGCACGCTGCAGTTCTTCCTGGCGGCTCTGAAGTTCCAGGATCTCCTTTTCCAGCAGCTCAACTTTTACCCTGAAATAAAAAGTTTTCACTGTTATTCCCCAAATGAGCATAATTCTGCAGAAAACAATCTGTAACTTTCTTTATTACAAAAACGGGAAAAATGAATTGTTTCTATTATCAAAATGTTATTGTCCTTGAAATTCTGAATTTTTAAAACCAGTAATGTTATTCCCCTTTATTCAAGTACTAGCTAAAAATGCGTGCTTCGCACGCATATTTGCGTCGCTGCACTATTGAATGCAGGATAACGTCACTACAAAATTAAATTTAAAAACAATAAGTGGACAATTGTAGAAATCTCCACATTTTTTACCTTGATATGAAAACGAAAATATATTTGTGTTTGTGAGTATCAAAATCAAAAAAAGTCATTCAAAAATACAATCAAAACAATATTACCTTGAAATAATTAAAAATTCATTGCACGATTCAATTTTCATTATGATTTGGCATAATTTTTATATTACATTAGAACCATTTTTATATACTATTATAGTAAAGATGGTTAAGATTTATCTTAAAATTTTAGAGTCTTGTATCCGTCTTTGTTATTTATAACGTTTCGATGTAACAAAAAAATTTCTATTTCCATGTCTAATAGTATAACAAAATATATCCACTTAGATAAAAATTTTTTCAGTCCAGGATTTTTGAAGAATTTCAAAAATTAACGTAAATTTCAATTTGTTAAATAAGTTTGATTATTTATTGAATTAGAGAGTATTAATTTTCCCAATTGATGTTAAATTTAGTATTTTAGTTAAACATAATCCATCAAAAAACGGAAGAAAATTCGTCGCCGAAGAAAGTTGAAATTTCATATTTTTCAAAATTTTTCAAAAAAGACTTATCAAATCAAAATTTAAAGTAGCCTATTTTAATTCTGTGATGCTAAAGAATAACCATGTATAATTTCATTTCAAATATATTGTCTAGTTTCAGAGTTTTTCGCTGACAAACAAACAAACATATTTTCATTTTTATATATTAGTAAGGATAAGGATTTAATCTCCCCTTATCATTTTGACAATACCAATAACCATAATTACAATTGATCCCGTACCTATAATCATCCCTCGAAGTTTCCATCTTAAAAACCTCGACTTTAAGATCCTCCACCTGTTTCCTCAATCCAGAATACTTCAGACTGGTCCCAGTATCATTGGGGTTCTCAAATTCCTCGAGCCTCTCGTGCATCTTCTTGTTCTCCAAGATAAGCCCGGCCTTCTCCTCCTGTAACATGCTGAGCTGCTGGTCGAGCTCGTGGCACCTCTGAGCCAGCTGTTCTCTGGCGTCCACAGCCATCTGCAGTTCACTAATCAACTTTTCCCTCGCAGTTCCATCCTCCACATCAATCGACTCGACGTTCAGGCTGGCTCCCAAACTCAACCGAGGCCCTCCGAACATGCTGCCCTCCAGCTCCTGAATGCTCTGCATAATCGCCCGTTGCACCGACTCCTCCATGCCCATAATCCTCGTGATATAAACCTGCTTGTTGATACAATTGACTGCACAACCAAGAACCAGCTGCAGCAGCCTGCGCAGCTCATCCTCGTCGCACTTCTCGCCAATTTTGTTAGCGTCGGGTCTAACATAGCCTGACAGCGGTTGGTTCAAATTATCTGCATAAAATTCGATGATTGCTTCGATGATCTTCTTCAGGTTGCTCACCTTGAGCCGCCAGTTTGTCCCGACGTCCTTTTTGATTTTCGACCTCCAGATGGGCGTGAACCACTCGGGAGCGATCTCCGAAAGAGCTTCTGCGATCGCCACCCCGTCGCAGATGTCGTCAACGGTCACGTGGGGGCCTTCAGCTCGAAGGTCTTGAGCCACTTGAGGAGACTGCTCAGTTGCTGGTCCATCTTGTTTGGTTGCTTCTTCAATTTTTAATTACCGTCTAGGTATCAACTTTTGAGGTTAGGAACCATCAAAACATTCAATCGCTGTTTGTTTGTTGTGAAGGACAGAGGTCGGCTGAGGTTATGCCAAGTTCATCGAGATCGGTCCATCTTGACCTCTGGCGATAACCTAACGATCACAACAAAGATGAATCATGCTCCAATTGAAATAACAATGAAAAATCAATCGGTTTGGTCAACCTGGTTGTGACTCACTTACCTCGGCATCGTTTTGGAAAGTGTCACTTTTTTTCCACCAGGATACTTTCGGGAAAAAAGCAACGATGAAAGTTGCGAGTCACTCGTTGTGTCCCCTTTTTTTCAAACAACGAAACAGAGCTCAGAAAGTTGGCTCGACGAACACCGTCTGTCGGGCCAGGTTGTTGTTTTGCTCGGGATTTCAGGTTAGAGAGCTCCGTGCGAACGCATCTTGTAAGATCTCGCGTGGCTTTCACATCACAATCCGCGACAGGATGACATTTGTTGTGTTTTTTTTCTCGGTCGGGTAATGGCGTCTGACGTGTGGGAGAGAGCAACCTAACCTAACTTGGTCAGCTGACAGAATGGAGTTGAATCTCAGGTAGCTCTGCAAGTTTCTGCAACGAGGTTTCGTCCTGGCTGTGAAATTTGAATTGGAAAACGACTTTGGTTGATTGAAAAGCTGAGGTACCATTGTTTTCATCTTATTTTTGTTAAGCACATTGTGGTATCGACGTATTGGAAAAAGTTTCTGCAAAACATCCCTTCTTGTCTTTGCAAAATTGGTCTTTGTCTTTTTTCTCTTGTTTTGATTCTCTGTTCATTGTTCATTTTGTAAACAATGAATGTCTGTGATGTTTTATTTACAAGTTTTGAGTTTGGTTATTCTGGTTTTGTAGAATTTGCAACAAGTTGAGCAACAGTAAAGTGGGAAGATGAACGAAGAAAGGAAGAAGAATTTCAATGCCAGATCGGTGTTTTACAAAAAGCCAATAAAGAGGGACAATTATAGACTGGAGGTCGAAGAAGAAGAGACACCCCAGGAGATTAGAAGACAGCAATTGCTGTTACGACAGAAAAAGTACGTTTTTTCTTATTAACCCTAAGTTTAGACTGTGTGCTTCTATTTATAATATTGATTTGATTGATTTGATCATTTCGGTTTCAGACAGAGGGATGACCTTTTCAACAACTCGCGAGGTTTTTATTATTGTTCATATTCTTATCATTTATTAAACGGGAAATATCACTGGACAAAATTTATAACTGACAAATAACAAAAAACAACAAAAAAAAAAAAAAAAATACTCAACCAACATTTCAAGCAATAAGATTAAAAATTACTGTTAAATCTAAATTACTTGGAGTGGATTACTAAAGTGTTCGATCCTGTTATGATCTTAGAAAGTTTCAATTTAAATTTATGATCAGGATCGTTAAAAAATTTACATGAGAAAATTTAACGATCGAGCAATGAGGCCATGATATTTAATATTCGTAGGTCTGATAGAACAAGTTCTCAGCAACTATCAAGATGACGCGGACGACGAGGAAGAAGAGATGGACATCCAGTATCAAAATAAACAAACTCGAAAGCACAAATATCGTAAGAACAATTTGATGCTGTCTGAGTGGATGCTCGAAGTGCCTGAAGATTTTCTCGACAAGTGGACTATGCTTCCTTGTCCCATTGGCAAAAGAATATTGCTCGTAGCAACCAAAGTACATATTTATTTGTTACGTAATTTGTCAACGTTAAAACGACAAAGGCTGTTTTTAAACATTATTTTTTAATGATGTAAACATAGTACGAATAATCTTTTAAAAATAGATAATTCATTGTTCAAAGATAGTCAATATTATTGCTAGTGTGCATTTGAAAACTTATTTTCAGTCGTTTTAATGTTGAACGTTTTTCAGTTCATAAGATTGTTAATATATTAATTGTTTTCGTTTGTTTGAAAGGGTATTACAAAAGCTTACAATCGTCAAGGCAGACGATTGTCAAAGTTTCATTCAGCCCTGCCAGGAGGAAACTCGAAAGATTATTATCACAAATTCACCCTGCTAGATTGCATTTGGCAACCAGAAGAGAAAAAGTATTACGCCTTGGACGTTCTCGCGTGGTCAAATCAGTGTTTTTTGGGCTGCGATGTAAAAATTTTATTTATTTCATTTCATTCAAACAATATAACAAACAATAACACGATTCATATCATTTGTCACGTTATATTTAAACATCATATATATTTCCATTTTGAACTATTATTTTACAGACTGATTTTCGGTTATACTGGATCCAGTCAAAGATAAAAGAAAACGACGAGTTTAGAGAAAAGAACGAAGACAACAATTATCCAATTGTTGCCTTGCCGTCTATTCATTGCAGCGGCGATTTGTCTGAGTTTGTCTGCAGTTTGGATAATCCTTCAGAACTCGACGGATTTTTGTTTTACCATCGCGAAGGACACTACACGAGGGGTCGAACTCCGCTTGTTACTTGGTTGAAACCTTACATGCTAGCTGAGGTACTTGGGATTTTTGTACCCGAGGAGATGAACAAAAACAAACCTGACGATTATATTGACGCGCAACACTTTTTTGCCACCAAAGGAAGAAGAAAGAAACGTAACGATAGAGAGAGTTCGGTAAGATCTGTTTGTTTCAACAAAATTTAATAAACCTTGCTTCTATGAAGAAACTGATATTCCTATCAAAATTTCAATGTTTTTGTTGAATTACAGGAGTTTTTTTTTTTCGTTTCAGATGGAGTACAGTACAATTGACGATCAGCAAAATGACGAAATGTAAATAAGATGTACAAAAAGGTTGATACATGTAATAGGAAAATATTTTTGTGCGGTTAGGTAGACATAGGT
>JAAMPD010001256.1:0-27115 GCA_025266255.1 Trissolcus basalis | reverse complement strand
AAACTGAAATTAAAAAAAAAAAAAAAAAAAAAAAAAAACGAAAATAGCGAAGAATTATAAAAAAATTCAGTACAAAAAAAGTTTCTGAAAGACCAAAATGAAATAATAAATTACTTTATGATTGGTTTGACATTGTTGAGAACATGATCGCAGGATGGACAGTGTTCTTCCTGTGAGAGGTGCTTGACGATACAACTTCTGCAAACTGTAAATAAAAGATAACAAATTTCACAGATTAAAATCTCGATGACAGACAGTAATTATTCTCGTTAATTTTTTTTCATTTCCTCCTTACATGAATGCAAACATTCCACCACCGTGGTCGCATCGATGAGATACCCTCTGCAAAGGGGACATATCAAGTACGGGTTGACATCCCGCAGATAAGTTTTTCTGTTCATACCCGACATTTTTTCGTTCCTGTCAGATCCCATGGAAAAGCCTAAAACAACCACCAACATAAATCAAAAATAAAAAATAAAAATAATCAAAGATCAACACAAATGTACAAAATTGTATACAATCATTCCAAAAAATAATTTATAAACAATTTCCAAAAATGGAATTTTTTGTTGAAAAAAATATTGGTCAAGTTGAATAATGATAAAATTGGATTTATTAAACTAGTTATAAATAAATCTAATGCAATGATTTGATTGTGAAAAATTCGGAGAAAAAAAAATGTATCAATCGGGGGGGACATTAAATGACATTTAATTTTCGTTCGCATTGTGCGAGCGACAATCGAGAGAGAGTTATCAACAAAAAGTTCAACTCACACAAAAAAAGGCCCGCTGACAAGCATCAGAGAGGCGTCATTGTCGTCGAGAAACGAGCATCTCGGCGCTGCTTCGGGCTCCGTGGAAGAGCGACGTACGCCCGACATAGACTTCTTTGTCCACGCCAAATCACGCTAATACCGCCGCCGTGCCTCCAAACTCATCGCGCCTAAGCCGACGTGTGAGCGCGGAGGATCATCCGAGAAGCATCGTCGCGACCAATTCAAAGGCAGCGATGAAAATAGAGCCGAGATCGATAAGATTTTGAAAACTCGCGAAGCATCGGCACTCTGGCACTTGCACACATACAGGGAACAATATACGGGGGAAATAACAATAAAAAAAACGAGAGGAACGAAGTGGAGGCGATTCTATGAAAGCTGTGCAATATTTCAGCAGCGCCATCTACGGGCGCGCGAAGCAACTGCAAAGGCGGCGGTAGTGCCGAAGTTAGGGGTTTTGTATTTTTGTAGGCGACATAATATTGAAGTGACATAAATTATGTACCTCTGCATTTAATGGGAAAGGAGTTGTGAGTTAATTAAAATTAGTTTTTGGGAGATATAATGTCATTGTTATGATTTACGTTTGATAACTGATTTAAAATTGAAGCAAAGAATGAGGCTTTTAATACATAAACATTTGTTGTTTTGATATTGAAAGTTGAAATCTGACATTTCATTTTGTAATGAATTATGAAGAGAAGAGAATTTGAATCGAAATTTTGTAATATAATTTTCAACTCAATCATAAGTTTTGAATAAAAATGATGAACTGAAATAAACAAAAACTTGTCAGTCAAATAAAAAGTTACTTGATCAACTGGCCACAATGGTCTTTTTTATGATCACAACTTCCGAAAAACGTGTTACTTCATGGAGTAATAAAAAACACATGGACGGAACTGCTCAACATTTTATCCAAAATGAAATCCAGATGTGTACACATTTCTGTGTAATACGAAGCAAAGACTCTTGATTGACTTCTGAAAAATAGTATAAAACTGACATTTGACCTACAATTTTTTAATTGTTCAAGACAATTAAATTTGTTTTAATTTTGTTAATGCCAGAAATTTGATTTTCATTTTTCAGCTTTTAACAACGACAAGTTTCGGAACATTTATCAACATTGTCAATATCTTTTAACAAAATTCCATTTTTAATTCATTTCCATTTCTGTCATCTAATTTTTAATCTTATTTTTATAATTAATTATTTTTTACAATTCTGTAAAATGTACTTACATCGTAAGATAATTCAATTTATAATCCAATTGTTAAACGTAAAAATATGATGTAAAAAGCACGGACGCGGCAACGTAACAAACCGACACAAACGCGTGGTACGGCAGTCACGAGAGAACTGAAAAAATATTGGTCTCTACCCTTGAAAAATCGCGCATTATGTTGCCCGAGTGTTTCTATACCTCCCTAGATTCGGCGTTAACGAATCAGAAACCGAGGATCTTCTGAGTGGTATTATATGTCGGAGAGACCCAGAAATTACAGCCCAAACAAACAAGAATTCGGTTTTCACTTCTACGCACCAATACATTAATTGGTAACAGCAAACTTCCGAGAAAACTGATCATTTACACTGTTGTTAAAGAAAAAAAGTATCGCAGAGATTTTTGAGAGAAAGTACTTTGATATTCCGATTGGGCTATAAATGGTTTTTTATGGCGGATGAACAATGTTTGTCTCCATTGTTGAAACGGTTGTTGAAATTAGAAATTTTTTTCATAATTAAGGTAATATAATTGACCTTAAATTGTTTACGAAAAAAATTTAATGTCATTAAAGATTGAAACAAGAAGAAACAATTGTTTCGTTTAATTAAACGAAACTATAATCGGTAATTCTTTAAAAAGTCGGATACAACCAATGAAAACAATTTAACTGTTTTCTTAAAAGAAGTAGTTTTTTATATCAACTCAAAAGAGCGCATAACTACTGAATATCACAAAATGATCTTATTTCAGTTGATGTTACTTTGTATTAGCGAAATAATTGCACTTTAATGCATTTTAAACTTCGTCGGAAGTCTATTAATATTTAAAATATTATTTAAATGCTAAGGAAAAATATAAAAACAATATCAAACATAACATTTAAACTGTCTTCGAAGACTGTAGAAAATCCTCTAGCTTTTTTATTCAAAAAGTACCCGTGAAGGGATTTAGAAACTGAAATGATATAAACATGTTCGATAACACTTTTTTAAACGTTCAATTTTTTCGCAAGTATTCAAGTTTGTTTCCAAAAGGAGAGCTTATAGAAGTTCATTGCAATGCGCAACATTAATTGGAGAAACATTTTTACAGTTGTGAATTTTGAAAGATATCCATCGGAAATACATTTTGCCTTTTACAGAATGATTGCACAATGAAAAATAAAACATAGCAAATATTTTCGAAAAAAACAAAAGTTAAGAAAAAAGAACAGAATCAAAGACGATGTTGTTGATTTTGGTATGTTGTTTACATCTTCGAGAGATCAATTTAATTCGTCAGGACCCAATTTTGCATAACTTTCGGCTAAAGATCTCACTTCTGAGGCCTTTAAGACCTTGTAGTTGACTATTTGAAATTTAGATTTCTGTTGAGATTTGCGTAAACCTAAATCGGTACAACTGAAAACAAACTAATTTTACAACCGCGCGACTGAATCGCGAAAACCTTGAAAGCAACAAATAAAATATAACCATCATCTCATCTGCCCGCCCTTTTGAATTTCGCCGACCTCCCGAAATCCATCAAGATCCCTTCTCCATATTGCGTACGCAAATTTCATCTTCTTACAAGAAAAAAAGAATAAAAAAAGAGAGCGAAAAGGCGCCGCGAATTGCTGAAGAATAAAAAAAAGCGTTCGGCGCTCGTGGGTTCTCGGCGAGAGTCGTGGAATTTCGCGGCCGTGAGGCGGGGTTTAGGCGGGGTCGATATGAACTGTCGTGTTTGTTTCGTTTCCGTACACAGTGTCGTACTAAAGCACGCACCGCATCGAAAAGGTAGAGTGTTTCGCGCGATAATCATCGCCTCGCATAATCACGCATATTTCTTCCGAGTCGAGGCAACCCCGGACTTGATTTTGCCGAGGCTTTTCGTGTCCGAATTCAAGCTCGATGGGCAGAATGTTTTTTGCCCCGTTTAGTGTATCGCACTTGTATTGCGAGTCTTGAAGCTGAATCGAGGTGGTTACTCTCGCGGTGTTGCCAGTTCTTTCTGTAGCCTCGAGTGTGGAGAAAATGCGCTGTTGCCGCGTTCGAGAGAACAGCCATTGCTTCTCATCTCGATTCAGCTTCTCTTGCTTCGCCGGTAAGCTCTTCCCATGCAACAACCATCCGGGCCAAATTCGTGACTTTCTTCGAAAACCCCAACATTTTTTGAACTACCAATCCTCTGAAAAAAAGTTCCAAAAAGATGATTTGAGCACTGCTTTGACTTGAATTGAAACGAAATGTAAATTTTAAAAGAAAATGTTGAGGAAATGTTTAGGAACAGTTGAGGTAATTGTGACAAGTAGGGATAACTGTGACACTTGGGTAAATTTGCTCTTGTTTTATAAAAATGGTATATTATAATTGTTAGAAACATTGAATGAATTGATTAAAAAATCAATTCTTTTTGATGTGTTATTTGAAAACAACAAAATCAATTTTTGAGAGAGTTCAAAAGAGATATTTTCTTTGCACGGGTTTTGATTTTGATTAGATATTCAAATAAACTGAAAGTTAAAATTATATAATGAAAAATAATAAATTTCTCATAAAAATAAGAGATTTAAATTTTTAAACTTATATTTTCAGCAGTGTCACACGTTTCTTTACTGTTCCTACATCTTTTTTTCAATTAAAAAATATTATATGAAATATTTTCGTATATATAATTTTGTCTAAAAAAGATGGCTCAGATGTTTTTTTCCTGGGACTGATTTATCAATTTGTTTAATTGTTCTTTGTGGTATGAATGAACAATATTGTTTAATTTGTTCCACAGAATAAGCGGCACGATGCACGCGAAAGAGGAGGACAAACCGCTGCTGAAACATTTGAACGAACATATCGTCTGTCCCATTTGTACAGGATACCTCATCGACGCGACAACACTTGTGGAATGTTTACATTCTTGTTAGTATCACTGGGAAAATACAATTCTAATCTAATAGTATGATACTATCAAAAGTTTACATATTCAAACATTCCTTTAAACAGACATTGAGAATGGGATACCAATCTGAAGTTAATGAAGTTTTTGATAGCGTTACAAAAAGATATCACACATTTTTTCTTTCTCTGATTCAGCAAAAAGTAAATAAGATAAAGTTGTCACTGTCATCTTCAGGAATGTTTCAAGAAATAACAATAAATCATCAGTTTAATGAAAAAGTTTGAATCAAGAAGATCAAGCAGTTCCTTCCTATAGAAAAGTTGAACTAACTCGTTTGGTTTTATCGAAAGAAATAAAGTAAAAACAAAATAATAAGTTTTTTGGTCGCTGAAACTAATGCAAAAACTGACTTTCAGTTTGCAGAGGTTGCATTGTCAGGAGACTGAGCAGTGGAGTGCGAACATGTCCGGTTTGTAGCGTGTCGGTGCATTCTTCCCTGCTGCCGGATATCAAGTTGCAGCGACTCGTTTACCTCACTGTGCCAGGGTTATTCAGATCCGAGCTGGAAAAGCGGCGCCACTTTCGTTTGGTGAACCCTCAGTGTTCAAACTTGACGCCGGTAGTGGGCGCGCCGGATTTGACCTTCGACGACCTTGTGAGCCTGAGTCTCAGCGAGTTCACAGAAGAAGATGAAGAAGAATCCAAAGAAAAGAGTAACACAGCTGTGTTCAATGGAGTAAACAGAAACGTAGAGACTGATGAGGCCAAAAGCAAAGTGAGGTACTTGAAATGTCCAGCAGGCGTCACTGTCAGACACATCTTGCGGCTGTTGATGCTGAAGAGAGGCTGGGACGACTCTGAAGAAATGAGTGTTAGTAGTAAGATAGAAGTTTTAGGAGAGGCTAGCGATGAAAGCAAAAACCTGCAGGTTTTGAATCCTTCCTGGACGTTGTTGGATCTAGCTTGTATTTTCAAGTGGAAAAGGGTTGGTACCGATGGTAACTTCTTTCCTTTCATTATTTATTTCAGAGCTGAAAAGCAACCGAATTTTTTTTTGTTCTTTCGTTTCAGGACGCTCCGATGAAGCTTTTCTATAGAATAATAGGGAAGGAGGAATCTAAAAAATCGCACCCTTTGTACAATATGCTCGACAACGATAGCTCTCAGGTGATAGAAGATAGTCAAAGACCACCGACGCCTCCGCCCAGTCCGAAGCCGAACCCCTGTATCAAGATGCCTTGTTCGTTAAAGCCGAACCAGCCCAGCTTGAACGCCGATTACAAAGAGCCCGATGCCAAAAAGCCACGTTGTGAAGTGACACCAGTGTTGCGGTCCCCCGAAGCCGAGACGAAGAACCTGGTGAAGGACAAGAGCAAGACGGAACACCACAAAAAGAAGAAGCACAGAAACAAGAGGATCATCGCCGAGATCACCACGACGCCGCGCGAAGATCTTCTGAAACTGAAGGTCCGGCTTACTCCCTGTCCAGCCAGAGTTAGCCAAAGTAGTAGTCAGAAAGAGAAAGTCAGGATGGAGAGGCATGAGAAAGACAAAGTCCAGGAACAGGTTTCCAAGTGGCCAGACAGCCCGATCTTCGACGACGAGTCGGACGACGAGACGATACAGCAGATAATAGACAGCATCCCAGACGAAGTTGTGCAGATGGCGCAGGACATAAAAAAGACCGAAAAGGATGCTCCTAAGGAGAAGAGCAAAGAAGTGGAGGAGGACAAGCCGAAAGACGCGGAGGTCCTTCGTCAGCTCGGGCTAGTCAACACCCAAGAAATAGACCGGGAGAAGCTGGAGAAACAACTGCAGGAGAGTAAAGCCAACCGAGTCAGAAGTCTTCTGGCTGAAAAGCAGATGCGGGACACCCTCGAGAGTATCAAGATTATGACCAACAAAGTCAAGGACCCGCTGAAGAAGAAGGGTCCTCCGCCCCTGACCCCTCTGAAAACCGTGAAGAAACCCTCAGAAACTTCCAGCCGGGAAATTCCCCTCGACCTCAGCAATGGCGTTAAGAACGTCCTGGACCTCTCTCCTAATCCTAGTTCGAAGTCTTCCTTTCCATTACCCGGCAGGATGGGTAAGAACTCGGTAACGTTTAAAGAAGAACGCAAGTCCATTGACACGAATCTGAGAACTCTCTCGGAAGCCGCTGTCTCTCTGATCGGTGGACCGGGCGAGAAGAAGGTGGAAGTACCGGTGAACACGAACAAAGTAGCGTTGAAGATTCCCCAGCCGCATCAAAGGATATCCGGGTTTGGGATGAAGATGAAACCGAATCTTGGCATCAGACACATCCCAAACCCACAAGCTATTGTTGCCTCCCAGTTCAGGAATCAAAGACCGGGCTACCTTGGCACGTCCAATCGTCAGTAATTCTTGATAGGTTCCTTGAAAGATTTTGATTACCTTTTGTGCAATCAATAGTGCAATGATCAATTGTTTTTTTTTAATATTTTTGCAACTTCCTTGCAGTTATCGGTTTGTTTTACATTGTTGTATTTTAACAAAGATTTTAGTTTATGAATGTGAAAGAAAGTTCTTTTATTAATTTTAAAACTATTTTTTTAGATTGTAAAGAACAATTTTTTCGATGGATTGTTTACAGATTTTAACGATACACTCTAATAGTATTTGTGAAACTATCTGAACACTCACGTTTTAGAACTTTTGTTTAGTTTGGTTGAGACTTTTAGTTTGGAATTGTATATTAAATGAAAGAAGGATTTTTTAATTTCAATTATGATTCGCAATCATGCGTTGTGATAATTTCAACTGGACTCGACCAAAATTGTGAGATATGCGTATTCAATTTAGAGTCCTGGACACTAATCCACCGTCGCACTTTTGGCGAATGATGAAAAACCAATTTGATAAAACATTTGTAAATACCATTTTACGAGATGTAATCAAATTGATTCATGAGAATACAAACAAGTGTGTAGGTTTTTATGTATAGACTGCGACGTAAAGTGCAGTTGGTATATGTGATTTTTACAATTACGGTATTCTAAACATAAATAATAATTGTTATATGTTGCTATTGACATGTTTTGATTAAGAAAAGTATTTGTAAAATCAGGGGGAAAAAACATTGTTTCCTGAACTATAGATCAAACTTATCTTATTTTTCAGAGTTTTAGCTTTTATAGCTCAGATGATTACAAATCTGAAGTATTTTGAGACACATTTTGTATTCTTATTTGAATTTATTCGATTTTTTACCTAAAATTTAGAAAGAGAATGAAGTAGTACGAAATAAGATGTCTCTATGTACCAAACAACTTTTTATTTCTCATTAAAAAAAAACTTTCAAGACTGAAAAATTGATAATAAATAATTCATGAAAAAAGGAAATTATGTTCAAAAAAATACCATGAATTTCACGTGTTCTAATGTTTTTTTTTCGGCAAAAATTTGGCAAGTTGTGGGGTTGTTAAGTTTTCAAATTTTCGTATAGTTGTAAACAAAAATAATACAAGTAGATCTTGAATTGAATTTTGAAATGTAAACCATCGCCGATGTTACTTTTGAGTTGACAACTCTAAACCAAAGAGAATATCTTCATTTTTGAATCATTTCATAAATGTGGAAACATCAAACAATATTATATAGAAAGATAGAAGTTTTTTCATAGATGTTCGTTTTATAAAATAAGAGTGAAGAAAAACCAGTGCTAATTACGAAGTAAATTACACGTTAGCTCGAAACTAAATTTTTGTGATACAAAATGTATAAGTATTCAAATTACATACAATTGGGTAACTAAGTGCAAAAACAAAAAAAATAGGCAATTGTCATAACAATATGCATAAAAGCATGTTAGCATATTTGTGTGCAATATCTGTCGAATTACATTTTAAATATTAATTTATTTGAGCGTATTCCGTTACTATGTATAAAAATAAACTATAATTTTATTTATTTTACTACGTTAAGATGAATAGACAGATTTGTATATTTTTGGTTATTAAATAACTCGCGTGTAATGTTTTTTCATAAATTATTCGTGCAATATTGTATGGAACTAAGTGAATAAAATTATCTTAGAAAATAGTCTCTTTGTGCGTCATTTTTATACCTTCTTCCTCACACATTTTCTAATAAAAACTCACTGAATTGATATTCTTCCTTTTCTCTAATTTGTTATAAAAATTTTTGAACGTTAAAATAATTTGACAAATCAAGTTTTCACATTGAATGAATCTGAATCTGTTTTTTAAAGCGCAAGAAAATTTTTGTATACTCAAGATTGGGAGTTCACACTCCCCCAAAAATCTGACAATATCTGAAAAGATATGTTAACACCTCCAAAACTTAAAACGTAGGTTTTATAAAGATATGTAAGCACCTCCAAAACTTCACAAAAATCACTCAAGATTGTGATGACATCACAAGGCAAATTTATAATTCAAAAAATGTATTTTTAAAAATGACATTTCAATTTGAAAAAAGAAAATATATAATTGAGTTGATTGTTAGACGTAAGATCTTAACTTTATAATGTATGAAAGAGAAAGGGTGGCGCTGGGAAGAAAACTATTATAAGCATCGAAGGCGTTCCTATTTGACCGTAACTGCCAATCATGAGAGAAGCCACGCCATTTTACGTAAAGCCCCTCCCACCGATCCCAGCCGCGACCAAACTGATGGATCTACAAGAAAAATCATCAATTATTAATGTTAATAGATATGATAAATGTGATAAAATAATAAATACATATAAAATCATTTATTTAATAATTCAAAATATCAATAATAGTTGTACGTTATTGTTATTGTGAACGATTTTCAAAAACGTTGCTTTTATTATAGACAACAGTTATTTGTATGGTAAATTCATGGGTTAAAATAAAATAAATATAAGTAAAAATGAAAGAAACTTTTACAATAAAATAGTGCAATTGAAAAATACCGTACAAAATTGTTAAAAGATTAGGAAAATGGGATGTATAACAAAAAATGAATTCATTGAAAATTGAGCTATTTTTTTATTCAGTTTTTATAATTTTTAATGCTTTTTATAAAGAAGGCACTTACAATTACGTACAATCGCATCATAGAATGTCTCACGATAAATTAAAAATGTGTTTTCATGAGAAAATACTATTTTTCACTCCTTTGGTTCAACATGAAAATTTTTATCAAAATTCGTGCATAATTCTGTTTGAACAAAAAATAAAACGAAACATGAAGTTTAGTTGGATATGAAGTTTGATCTTTCGTTCAGTTACTTAAATATTATAATCATTATCGCGCAAGAATTAAAATGTCATCCGATCTGGATGTCGAGAAAGCTCGAACATATCACATTCAGGTTTTGTTCGTTCCAACTGAGCCATGCTCTTTTGTTCTCTTTAAAGTGTATAAAACAAAAATATTCTCTTCCAGAGCCCAGTACCGATCAGAAATCACTTTTCCAAACACATAAATTAATTTTATCAAAAAAGAACACAATATTTATAATCTCGATCGTACAATAAATGCTATATATAATTGCGAACGAAGTAAATGAATTCTCCTTTGTCAGAATCTCAATCTGTATAAAAGCAAACATTTCAGTTATTGAGTTGAAAATTGATTTACTCCCTTTGATTTTAATTCTAAATCTTAAACATAATGAACGTCGTTGAAAGACAATAGTGAATCATGCATGGCACAGGAATTGCACCATAAAACTTAAAAAAAAACTACATCGTAATTGTATTTGAAATAACAATGTTGAAAACATTTATTCAATTGTCTCTTAATAGAAAAAATGAACGTAACGATTAATTAAATGTAATTCTAATATGCTTATAATTATAATAATAAAAATAATATAATTCAGTATAAAAATGCAGTATAAAATCTTATTGTAATTTCCTCAGGTAATCATCCATGTAAGGTTTGTATGTCTCTTGGAGTTCGCCGTTCGACCTCGCGCATTCTCCTGCCAGTAAATTGTACGCAAATTTCAAAATTTGGTTTCTATTTTCCCGACCGGGGATGTCAATTGTCAGTTTGTAGACTGAATTATCGTTGCCAAAACTCGGCTTCTTCGTAATTGGCAGTTTGCGTTTCTTAGCTCCTTTGGAAACTTTGTTGCACTCCGACTCGTCTTTTTCTTTGTCTCTTTTTGGACAACTACACACTCTCACAGAAAGTTTTCTACGTCCGAGGACATTGCAGTGCTGATCCTCGAGGGTGAAGATGAGTTCGGTGGGACGGCGGTTCATGCCACTGTTGCACGAATTCTTGCAAAGAAACTGAAAATTGAGAGGGACGTAGTCGCACCCTGCCTCTGGGACTCCGAGGGGTGTAAGCACGCTCAGGTGTCCTCCACGCTCCTGGTAAATACTGGTTGGGTTGGTACACCGAACAACATGCTGGAGCTGTCTCTGATCGATGTTCGTATTCATCCTATTCTCTGAGGCCATATGATTGTGACAACGAATCACAGGCTCGTTTCGATACTGGTCGTGGGAGAATACCATCGTCGTTCTCAGCCACAGACCTTCTTGACCTTGTATCCACTTGAACCTCAACGGCAAAGTTTGGTCGATATCGATGAACACTTTTTGAAGCATCTGAGAGTACTGCAAACAAAACAAGATTTTGCATTGAAATAAACTGAGAAAAAATACACCTAAGATAACATTGAAATGCTCTTTAATATATAGATTTGTTTCAAATTTGCATGAATTATATTTAAATTTATATACATTTTAAATTCATTTTTAATGCAGCAAATATATTAATAGGAATATTATGATTAGGATGAACCCAGTGAAATATTTTCATCCTGTCTTGACTTACGTCGAAAATAGTTTATTCGTCTAAATGATTTCAGTTCAAATCTTACCGTCCAGTGTTTTCCCTGGGGATGCAGAACGAGTTCAACAGTAAACATAAAGTTTCCTGGAAATTCATCTTTGGACGGTATATTCTGATGATTGGACATTCCTTGATGATAATTTTCCTCATATCCTGTGGCAGCATGTTCCACTTTCATTGACTTTTCATTGTTTGTGAAGATGTCCATCATTAGTGATCTGCAAAATAAAATAATAATAATAAAATTCAATACAAATTTGAATACAAATCCTACCAATTTCGCATATTATAAAAATTATTCATTAAATCATTAAAAAGAAAATCTCATCTTAAAAAATTGTAAATTGCAATGCATTGTAAAAAAATGCAAAACAAAACAAACTTTCTTTTCTGTGTAAGAGAAGAAAAACAATCATAGGAAATTAAAATCAGGTGTCAAGTATATGAAAACAAAGAAAAAAATCTGTATCCTGAAACTGACTTTGTCTTCTTTCAACTCACCAGCTCAAGTTTCTCACATCGAGATTCATTCATAATTTATATCTACTTTGGTTTAACAAACTTCTTCGGTAGACAAATTAAAAAAAAGAAATCGACATAAATTTTTACGATGAAAATAAAAACAGAGCATTTTCAAAAATGACAATCTCAAGACAGAATTGAAAAGTTGAAAT
The DNA here is from genome assembly GCA_025266255.1 of Trissolcus basalis. Lineage (NCBI taxonomy): Eukaryota > Metazoa > Arthropoda > Insecta > Hymenoptera > Scelionidae > Trissolcus > Trissolcus basalis. The sequence continues at coordinate 14,733 of JAAMPD010001256.1, read as the reverse complement.
TTGACATTGTGCGGGTGATAGAAAATTGAAGGTTAGAACTCACATTTCGGGGTCGGTGCTGATGTCATTCAGCACCGCTTCGTCGAGAATATCGTAGTCCCCTTCGTACTGCATCTTCCTCGGCGTGATTTCTTTGACTGACTCGTTTTGCGAACGCCGGGTCTGAGTTCTCCGGCGTTTTGTTGGAGCAGCGTGAGTCTCATCAGCAGAGATGCTTGTGTCGCCACTGTTGCCAGCTGCCGCCGATGCGTGTACCTTGTCGCTTCGCTGTAGGCCCAGCCAATCATTTTTCTGGGATAGCTCGATGTCGTCCAGGTCTATCCAGTCGCTTGGAATTGATTCAAAACTGATCTCCCTCTTAATCTAAAAAATAAAACATTCATTTAAACTTAACCCTTTGGTGCTATTTGTCATTGGGCTATAAACAATTTGACATGTTGAATTGTTGATTTGAAGTACAGAAATTGTACTGGGCATGCGCCGCGGGGCAACGATAAATTCGATTGGTCATCGAAAGAGGCACGAAATTTAAAAAGAATTCATGGAAATAGATTGAATGAGAGGAGGCCAAATCCTTTGTTCGCAACGAGATCTAACCGTGGACCTGTTGCTAACGCGCGCCACTCGTTTGAGAACTCGATGTTGGCAGACTTTGGTATTTTCTCATGATTAGTTTGATTTGTTGATGTTTCGCAATTTCAGAACGAAAACGATTTTTGGAAACGAGGGAATATGTCAAAAACGTACACTAACCTAAAAAACAAAACAACAATCAATCACACATTAGAATTTTGTAAACAAACAATAACTTGGAATGACATTCATTTTTATTCATTTTTATTCATTTTCAAACATGTCAAACAATTTATTTATTTATTTTGACCCACCTTGGTTTGCAAAAGATATTAAAAAACGTAACCTATCTTTAACATTTTTTCATACTTACCATCGTTGCAATTTTTGTTTTGCACCTTGAAAAGAGGAATTCGCTTAGTCACTATAATTTTGAAACAAGCTTAGGTAAGTAAGCTTTCTCAAGGCTTTTTAGGATAAAAAGTTGAAGAAAAAAGTCAACAGGTAGAAACAAAAGTCGTTAAAAAGTCGACCGCATGCATCTACCTTTCGAAAATGTGATTGGTAGGATAACGAGAGCCGAGAGCAGGGGTGAGGGTGAGTTCTCAAAATGAGTGGGAACGAGTCCTTTTATATCCCCCCACTCTGTTATGTAAGCTCGGCGCAAGGCTTTCGAATCAAAGATTTGTGTTCTTATTGCTATAGTAGGTGAAAACTTTTGGCGGCAACTGTACTTCTTGCCTGTATATACTTGTATATTTTGGAATAGTATTTTTGAAAGAGAAATATGTAGAAATGCTGAATGAAAAACTGTTTCTTTTCTATAAAAATTGTAGCAACTTAGTTCGTAGAAATGAAGAAAAAAATGAGTGCAAAAGTTCATTAAAAAAGCTTGAACATAAAAATTAATAATTTATAACGTTGTGTAAAATCACATTTTTTTTATTCTGTCATTTATCTGTATTACCATATTGTGTAATTTTTTAATTATCTTCACAGTATTAAAAATGTGCATGCGAGAAAACAATAAGTAAACTAAAAACTAAAAATTAAGAAAAGTACAATGGGCTTTTTGAAAAACTGAAAATTAAAAAAACATGATAGCTAATTTAGGGTGTAAATTAAAAAATACTGATAGGAGATGTCATGAAAACTATAGAGCAAATAAGTTGTGATATTTTAAAATTAATCAATATTAATAAGAAAAGAATAAAGAAATAGCGCAAGTGTTCGCAGACACGAAAATCTGAAAGAATTCAATATTCGATATATCGAAATTGACGGACCGGAAATAAAACAGCGCGCGAAATTTAAATAGCCAAAGGAGGGGAAAATGCAAGTTGATTGACTTGTTATTACCGATTGAATTATCAATTTACTTTTCATTATTGATTAGTATAGATTTTGAATTGCAATAAAATTGGAAATTGAAAATACCTACTAATTCTGATATTATAAAATTTACATTATTTCTGAAGTAAATTTATATTCATAATATATATATATTTATAATACAATCATATGTTTTTTATTGACATTTTCAAAGAATTTTTGTAAACGAGAACATTTGAAAAATTTTGAATTTTTATAAAAAGTAAATTATAAAAAATACAACAAAATTACTAAAGAAATTGATTCGATACAGGGAGTTAATTCACATTATTCAATCAATTTTTCTTTGCCCGGTTACTAACGCCATCTAACCTCCAATACTAGAATTAATGGTTACATCGGAAACAACAATCAAGCATAGGATTCTTGGTTCTTGTCGTTCTTGATCATTCTTCCTTTTGGATGGCTAACCGAAGGAGACACGACAGTTGAGAGAGAAAATCGAGAAATTGTCTTAGCAGTATCAAATAGCTGCCAAAATGGACGATGAATGGGGTAAGTGTCAAAAACTTCAAATCAATTGATTGATTTAAAAGCCAGTGCGATATCACGTCTAATTAATTTGCTGTCCATGTACTTATACTACCAACCACTAATTTTGCGATCCGAATTTTACTTCGCAGATGTCGACAATACCGAGCCAAAAACGGAATTCGTCCTGCAATCTAACAAATGGGAGGGCGAAGACGAGGAGGAGGACGTCAAGGTGAGTGGTTTTTGCAAGGTCCCCCTTTCCCCACGTCCTGCACCTTATTGTCATTTTGATAATCGTTTGCTTGTCCTAACCTGACTTTGCCACATGGTCAGAAATGTTTGCCAAGTTTTCTGGCAACACTTCCAAAATTCGCATCACGAAATTGATTTTTTTGTAACCGCTCAGTCAATGCAAAACACTTTTGTAAATGAAAAAAGCAAAACATAATCAAGACAAAATATGATTCATTAAATAATTTTGTGAACCAAGAAATTGATTTTGTTGAAACAAAATAATGAGTTCATTAATTTGAACAACATTTGATTCATTGTAATTTTTGGTGCATAACAGGATAGCTGGGAGGATGTCGACGAGGAGAAAAAGGACGTAGAGAAGCCAGCTGAGCTGCCGAAACCTAAGCCGAAGCCGAAGAAAACATTGTCAGAGAAAATTGAAGAGCGCGAGGTAGGTTTGCAGATGTGTATTTTTGCCAGAGGGCGAAATTTGGAATTGAATTCGATAACGAGAGAAAACATGGTTACAGAGAAAGGCTCGCGAAGAGGCGGAGAAGAAGATTCAAGAGAAGGACGAAGCAATGACCCCGGAAGAAAGGAGAATGGATATGTTGCGTCGGCAAAGGCTACAAGAGGAGGCCGACTTGCGACTGGCCATGGAAACTTTCGGTTTGTCAAATCTTGTTGATTTTAGCAATCGTAAGCCTGCAAAGGGCGAGAAAAAATAATAACGACAATCAGATGAGTTTAACAAACAAAAACATTAATTGATATAATGGAGTACCGAGTACTATAACCGGGACGAAAATAATGGAAAAAAAATAAGTGAAAGCCGACATAAAGAAATTCGAGCCGACACTTTTTCATTGCTGGTCACGATTCGAGTCGTTTTCTTGGCATTGGCACAACGGTCTTTTTCAATATGTCACGGCAACGGACATTAAGCTAGCTACCCTTGAAATCAGTTCATTCAAATAATTCATACAAAATCCCATAAGAAATTTTTAACACAAAAAAAATATTTTTTCGGGTGTGTGTTTTAAACACAACTTTTCAAACATATATCAATTGAGATTAAAAAACAACGAGAATTGAATCTGAAAAATTATTAAAATTTAAGAGTTTGAAATAAATGACTTGGTTTCATTTTTAATTTAAAAAATGGAATCTCTTGAATACTCAAAGAGGATGAGAATGAAAAGTTGAAATATTTATGAAAAATTGTGTTATTAATTCGGTTTCCAACTGAGTTGTTTGATAAATAAATAATCTATATGAAAAAGAGAGCACCAGTGCAAAAACTGCATTCTGATCATTGAGTACGAATTCTTCCAACGAGCTGATTTCATTATTAATTTTAAGACAAACGTGAAACAAAATTGAATGACTGAATTAAAAAAAGTAATTCGATAATCTGAATCGGCAAATTAAACATTGCTGTTGCGTGAGCTGCTTCAATTTCGACTGTATTTATTTATTTATTCGCTCACTATTTATTTGAAAGCGATTCATTACTGAATTGGATGATTTTTCGTCAACTTGCAGAAACTCACGCAAACGCAATGGCGTCATTGGGTTTTCGAAGCTATATCTTTAAAGTAGATTTTACTATGAGAATTTATTATTAAAAACAAATTCCTGTATGCGATCAAAAGTCGACATATTTTTTTATCACCTCGCAAGTATTTCGGTTCAGTTAATTTTATTAAGATTAATACTGTACAAATCAATAAATACTGCTGTTTCTAGCAAACAAACCGTTGTGTCAAACTTAGTTATACCTCATTATCCAGAGTTGGGATTTACGATTTCTATAAGGAAAAACTTCTCTCCGATTCACATCATTCTGTTGATTTCATTTGGGTTTCAATGGTCAAGAAACAATTTCATTAATTTACATAAAGAAAGCTAAAAAAGTGACTTGAAAAACTTTTTATCATTTATTTTTTTTATAAAACCTGTAACGAAATATTGTAAGCGTTCATTTTTTTAGTGATAAAAATTTCAGTAGTTTTCTTTATATCAAATTAAGAAACTTCGTTTTGTGATTTAAAGGCGTAACGGATGGTCAGACCGGCCTGGACGCGATAATGCCAAACACCGAAGAAGAGTTCCAGCAATTTGGAGAAGCTCTTGCACAGAAAATCAATTTTTTTCACAAACACACAGAATTTCCAACATTTGCCGAGGAGCTTATTAAATCCATCTCCGTTAATCGTAAGTTTACTATGAATAATCATATATTTTTTTGACATGAAATAAAAATGAAAAATGATTCTGATTTTAAGAATATATGAATTTCATTCTAATAAATGAATCAATGTTTTAATTGAAAAATCGTTCGTTTTCAGTACCTACACCTGCTTTGAAAAAAGTTAAGACAACAGTTGACAACATTTTAGCAGAGAAACTGAAGCTTGAGAAGGCGAAAAAATCGAAGGCGAAGGGCAAGGCTCGACTCAAGATCGAGGGCGAGAACACCCACTTGAGCGAATACAACGACTATTACAACAACGAATACGACGATTTTATGTAGCGACTTGCTATTTGCCGTCGTATTCTAGTCGTCGTCTTATACAAGAGATCACACAAGGAAATAAATGAGGAACGATTAACGCAAAAACATCTCTCCGTAAATTGACAAATTATTAACATAGATAAAAAAAATGATAAAGTTGATTAATCGTAACAGAAGGCTCCTTTTTGCGAGAAAAAAATTTTGTGAGAACGAAAGTTGTTCTTGACCTAAGAAGCAATGACAAATTATTAGATCACCGAGTCAATCGCATTTTGTTCTTATCCGTTCAGGGCGCACATGTGCAAAACGATGCTATTGTGATGTGTTAAAGTTAATAATTTACTTAGAAAATAAACAAATGTTAATATTACAATAACGTTTCAACCAAGTTATCATTCATTCTCTGAAGTTTTCTCCCCGATGAGAAATTTTTATTAACATCTAGTGGAAATTTTATTTTTTTATATTTCACGTTGAGCTTGATTTCAATCCATCAACGATACTTTGAGTTTTTATTTTTTTCAATATTAAATTCTTTTAGTCAGAACGTAAATATAAATAAACTTCTAAAAGATGATTAGCATCATTGACACAAAATACCAATTTATATACAACGTTTGAACAATAAGCTAAAGATCATTGATATTGTATGAATAAATGTAAATATTACAGACTTTAACACACCTTAGGATATGCTGTAAAAATAAAAATTACAACTTTTTTTTATATTAAAAATCTGTATTAAACGATAATTCAGAATATCAAATAATCAGCGTTTACATTCAATACGATTTGTCTTCCGTGTTGTATATTAATTAATAAAAAGCACATTATGTTCATTTGCATTTTATTGTATGTTCCTTATACTACGTTTTTATACCTTAACATTCTTGGTTTTATTGCACATGCTGTGCTATAAAAGAAATTCATATCTCGTCGTTATTCTGTTCGTCTGAAATAGATCGAAAAATATTTTTAGAAATAAAAGACTCATTTAAATGTAGAATAGATTCTGTTCATAATAAGCATAATTTTATCATATTTTATAATTTACTGCAATTTTGTAAGTACAAATTTACATGTGCTTCCTTACGCGACAAAATTGTACTTCACTATTTGCATTTTTTACTTGTAACAACATCATTGGGTTGGAGAAAGTTTTTTTTATTCTTTCATTTTTGGTTTTTCTTTATTTTTTATATACAGATTTCAATAATAATTAATATTTTGTTTCGTCATGTTAGAATTCACATTGATGAAAAGCCTTTTAAATGTGAACATTACGAAAAATATTGAAATTCAACTGTTGTGAAATATCATATTAAAACTCACATTGTTGAGAAGCCTTAGTCATATTAATATTGTAATAAGATGTTTAGAAATGCAAGTTCATTTATCTTTCGTATGTAAACTCACACAGATGAGAAACCTTACATATGCAAACATTGCAATAAACGGTTCTTGTAATTAACAAATTTGACAACACACGAAAAAGATACCAGGACAAGTGCATTGAATTACAAATATTGGAAGTAAAATTTTACTAGTGAATTATTTTTCAAACAACACATTTTTGACAAAGATGATGACTTAATGTATCATTAATCTTTAAATGTGTACCCATATCTATTGAAGAAAATGAGGTATCGAAATAGGCTTTAACATACAATAAATTCCAAAATATAGGCTTTATTGTCAAACTTGATTATAGTTATATAATTATAATCAAACAAATTATTTCTGTGTCGTAAAATTCTTTACTCCAGAAAGAAATCATAGAATCAAATTATAAATACAATGAATAGTTAAAGAAATCATTTTTTTCTTTTTTCAAAAAATGATTGAGATCACATGTAAATGTTACCGTTTATTAAATAAGAACATACGAACGTAGAAAAAAAAGGTGTGAAGGACAAGATGTAGAAAATAAATTCAAGTTCAATGAACCTGTGACGAGCGAGGCGAGTTGATTCCAAGAACACTGTTGCTTAGCATCAACTCGCTAACTGATGTTCAGGGATTCAAATTCAACTTGGCGGCTTCCTGACGTATTACGGAAATCAGCTCTTGGTTAATGAGGAATATAAACCGCAATCCCGCGATCTGAAACGGTATTATAAATTAGACACTTTGCAAAAAAAGTAAAACAAATAATCCACTTTTAATAGTGTTGGTACACTTTACCTCGATCACACTGTTATTGTTAAGTTTCATTTTGTTACCAGCAAGGATAGGCCTGCTATCAACAAAAATTGGTCTTTTGCCTTCCGAGGATAAGAAAAAGTCACCGTTGTTTCTTAACCGAATAGTTCCTTGTCTGCGAGAAATTTTCCATGCAGGTCCTTCTAGGGTTAAGTCTACATCGACCGTGTGATCTTTTACTGTCCTTCCTACTGTGATCTAACAATAAAAAGTGTTATTATTACAAAACAATTATTACAAAATCAATTTTTTATCAATTATTACAAAAACCAATGAATGAACCAATAATTCAACATATATTTTTTAACATTTCTTCATTTTAATATAAATTTTAATTAAAAATAATTTACTTCTCTGGAGCGCATCAAGTATCTAACAAGCCTGCCTCTCAAAATCGCAAGCGTTTGGTTGTCAAAGTCAGGAGGATTGATCCCCGTAACACTGTCAACTAAAACCTGCCACCTGCCGAGTTCATTTTCCAATCGTCGTATCTCTTTTTTGTTTTTGCGATCAGCTATTGCTAATTCTGCGTCCACTGCCTCATCTTTTTGGTCAACTAATTCGGCATCATTGACTAAATCTTCAGCATCAGAAAAATTCAGTGCATGATCACTTCTCGGCAAACTCTGTACTGACTGATCAGGAAGTAGATGATACTGTTTCATCAGCTGCCAATGGGCTTGTAACGTTTTCGCCGTCCTGGCAGGATAAAATGACTGTGCATTCGTTTCCAGGAGTTCTTGAAAAGTTTCCAGAGTCGGCTGAGGAGTCTGAAATACAATTGTTAAAATTAGTTAGAGGCTTAATTTAATTACAGACAAAAATCTACTACAAAATGCTTGTATAATCAGGCAAGATTTTAAATGGATAAAATTTTACAATTCATTTCTCGTTCCCACGTAATATTAAAAATACCGATTTGATTGTTCCTAAAAGGTCCTCTTCTGTCTTGCTGTACAATGTTCGAGCTTGGACACTTGCTATAATATCCGGATGAAGATTACGCATAGCCTGAACTGCTAAACGGGAAACAGCACTGTCATAAAGCAGGGCATACCATCTTTGTTGGATCTCTTGCAAAGTGAACCGACAAGAAAATTTCGTTCCTCTATGAACCTAAAAAAGAATCATATCTGTAATTTCATTGGCAAAAGCCTTCTCTTGATTTTTTAATTCCATTTTGCATTTGATTAATATTTTTTCATGTTAGAACTTGTTTTCTTCGATAAAGGATCAGCATTGCACTTTTGATCAACATCCGCAAGATCTCTTTAAGGGAACATCTTATCTTGAAAATGTCTCTTGTGAGATCTCAAACGCGACTCATATATCCGTTCAAATGAATTCATCATGTCCATCACGAGAAAACAAAACTGATTTGAAATCCAACATTGTTGGACAAAAATGAATTGAAACCGCATACCATTCTCAAGTCATTGGTTTGCTGTACTCCTGTAATAAGTGCCAAATCGTCTGTTGGTTTCCATCTGCCCAAATCTTTGGTAGCATTTATCGAGTGAGAATGATTTTTGTCTTTTTGTTTTTACGGCTGGAATTTGACGAGCCACTCGGCCTGGGTGGGCGTCTGTTAGTTCTGTCAATTTGTGGAATGGGCACCGGAGCAGGGATGGGACTTTGTAAAACCGGTGTTGTTAAGACGTCGAGTGTTCCTGTGGACATGGATACCGTTTTCGAACGGGAACTCGATTTTGGCGTCGTGGTTGGAGGTTGTAAATTGAACGTCGTTTCCACTAATTCATCGTCAAACTTCCGACGTTTTATTGTTCGCGACGAACTGAAAAAAAAACGATGAAATAATTTGACAGATTAAATATCAACAATGTGAAAACAACAACGAACGTTTGTTACAAAAAAAAAAAAAAAAAAAACGAAAACCAGTAATTGATTCAGTTGAATAATAATGTTATTATTTTGATAATAATTACCTGCGACGTTTTGTCGCTAAAGCGTCTAACGACGAGACTTCGAGGGGTAAATTTAAAAAACTGTCACTAGTTTGTGAAAGCCCACCGGGCGTCATCCCGGACGACGATGAAATGTTCATTGTTCAACGTTTTAATACCCCGACTAACAAATATAAACTGAAATCAAAACATCGACGTTCCTCTTCGTTTATAACCTCAAATTATAAGACGGACGACGAGACACTGAACGACCTCTGGCGGATAAATTTATAACCCCCAAAGAAAAATTGATTTTCCGAAATTCTTAACATTTTAATTTTAAATGCTGTTCAATAATTTTACCGTTAAAAGTTTTTTATAAAAAAAACATTGAAAAACTCTGCCGAATATTTACTAAGATTAAGGAAAAAACAAACGAACGAAAATAAAATTAATAATAATAATAACGAAAGAGTGTTATTGACAAAATATTGTTGAAAGTATTTTTCAATGTTTAGATGTTCAATTTATTTAAATTATATTTCAATCGGAATTTGAGCCACGGTTGGAGTCACAAACACAATCAACAGTTTAACATTCACCGACGTGCACGCAAACGTGTTTCGCGTGAGCTGCTCCCCTTCCCACACACGGTCCCTCGGTGTAGTTCCTTGAATGGTATGTTATGAATGGAACCCTCCCTTTCGCCCTAACTCACAAATCACGATTATCATTTTTTAATGATCTCATTAAATGACTTAAATGTACACTACAAAACATCTCGAATGATATCTTATATCACATGTCACCATCTAACAAATTTAATTCCAACACTTTTCAACACCAAACAAAAAACCACTTTAAATAACTACGGGCAAAAGTAACAACATTTTTTATACCCTTAAAAACAAAATATTTAACTTGCTTCTTTCAAAAGTTCCCATTTCATCAAACACAAACACGTTTTTAGAGTCAACTTCTTAAAATGTCATTTTTTAGAAAATATTCTGAATAAAAACAAATAAGTTGAAATCCCGTTAAAACTGAAAAAACAAACGATTGTTACAACCCATTGTTACGGGAGGCAAAAATAATTTGAATCGCATAACGTGACAGTTAGAATGGTATAATTATTAGGCAAAAGTTGGACGTTTTCGTTTGAAGGGAAACAAAAGTTGAGGACACAGTTATAAACGTGTTTTTTTGTCATCATTGCGCGTAATCAGAGCGCGGGCGGTATTGTGATGAGCGCGCGAGATGTCACCACTTCCTCGTTGTGATAGCACGTCGGCATTGACGAGCGAGCCGTCGAACTAAGACGATTCCCATACATGCAGGCAGGAGTCAGTCGCGCATCAAGCCCGACGGCGCATGTGTTCAATAATTCGTAACGCTGCGGCCGCGGGGCGATAACAATCGAATCGAGCGCGTCTGTGTGCATACACCGCCTCCAATTTAGGCCATTTTTTTTCTGTTCGATCACCGTCTGTGCAATATGGCGTGCGTGATGTGAAAAGTGCAAAAACGCAGGTAAGAAGTGGCCAGCACAAAAACTACCCCCGATGTGACGTGTTTGCAAAACAAGTGGCTGTTAAAGCGCGTGCTTCGCTTTTTTTTATTCTGTCGTTTGTGTTGCGCTCCATTTTGATTGTTTATTTTTGTGCGATCTGTTTGTTCGTTGACGATAGCACGGGAGGTTTTGTTGGTAGTCGAATTGATTTAGCGATGGTATTCAAGGTAAGCAAAAATATGGTTTCGAGTTTGTCGAGTTTACGATTGGCGATAAGACGCGAGAGAAGGAGGTCGCTGATTATTGTTGTCGCATCGCGGAACCACGACGTACCTGTGCGATTTCGTGCCACCGTATGTTCACGTGCGCGCGGTTGCATTTGTCAAACAAAACGCAGACACACAAATTATTCTGTCCAGCTATTGCACAGAGCTTATTACTCAACCAACGAACAAATTGTTAAACGATTTTTTTTTACTTACATATTTATCACGAGGAAGGTTTATTTTTGGATGTGGTTAGTTTTTTTTTCGGTAGGTCATTTTATCGCGGAAAACCGATACACTTTTAAATTCATACGAATCCATCAATTTCAATTATAAACTACAGGGGTGGAAAATTGAAATTTGATGTGTTTTTTTATTTTTTGTTTTTATTAATTTGTTTACTCTTACTTTTTGATAACAAAATTTGGTACGATCACGTCACTTTTGTCGAATCAAACTGACCTGTTGAACGTAATTAGTTTGACTAATTGCATTTGTGTTCGTTTTTTTTCTTTTCATCAGATATGTACAAATATCTAAATAATCGTATATCGCATTTTCTAACAGACCACTTCATTCACAGCCCCATTAATCACAACTAACATCATAAGATCACTTGTTTCTCCTCGACAGTCGATCCAAAATACTGATAAATCAAAGCTGAACACTTTTATTCATACTCAATTCCGATAGAAAACAATTTTTATCTTATCCAATGGCCAAGCTTTTCTTATTCAAGTGGGAAGTAATCACAATTTATTAAAAACAATAAATAATTTATAAGCAGTATTTCATAAGTTAATAAACAATACAAAAACCGGAAATAATATGTTCGGTCGTTAATGATATTTTTACTTGGAAACAATTCGAACTTTTATTTGATCGAACTTAATTCGCATCTTTCAGTAGTATGAAATTAAATTATATCAGCCGAAAACTATCCATGCGAAAGGAGCGAAAATTCTTCGCGTATGAAATTTGAGTGTACGCGTTTGAACAAATAATAGTTAACATGAAAGGAAAAACAAAAGTATTAATAAATTAATTGATGAATGAATTTTTTTGTTCGGTAAACTATAAATACAATGTCAAAAAGTAACAATGATGAAAGGACGATGAAAAAAAAAATTGTACAATAAAAAGAACATTTAAAAAACTGAAATTAAAATGAACGAACATTGAAATATTGTGACAGTGCGCATAATAACGCTGTCCTTTATCTTATCGTGTTGCGGCACTAGACAAAAAGAGACAGTGTGTCGGATTGATTGGCGCGCTTCCTGGAGTTTAACCCAGTTCACTGCATTCGGAACAAGTTCGGATGTTTGTTAATTAAATAGATGCGTGAAGTTAGACCTTCTTTTAATATATCGGCCTGTTAAAACTGGCCCTCGACCGGAAGTCTAATGTAAATCTGACCGGACAATACTTCAAATCGTGTTTCAACTTTTACCTTATCTTTAATTTTGTCCCATTCTTTCAAGCAGACTTTGGATATTTTGATTTTTTATTTCCTGCGCATTGTTGCAACTGAATGGAATTCAACGCGTTTGCAAATAAACGTCGAAGAGCCGCTTCTGTTTCTTAGAATCATGAACGAAATTAAGCTAAAAATTTTGTCATTATTCTGAACCGTACATACTAATGGAGCGATAAAAAAAATCTAAATGACATTCGAACAAAATTTGAGTCACATTTATTTTTGTGTGTGTTTTTTTTTAATTCAGCTAGTAGTGAAGGAAAAATGTAATTATACGTGGCGTTTATTCAGCGGATGGTTCTTTAACAAACATTTCATAACGCGCATATACACGTCGACACGTTTTTTGTGTTCAAATAATATGTCGCGCGCATATCGTACATTTTCGAGCACATGAGCGAACGTTGGAAAGTACCGACTTTAACTGTACTATTGACTTGTTTGAAACCGAACAGTTATATCTCCCTTATTGGCAAATTAACACATACACTAGGCCTAATCGTTTTGTATTTTTCCGAAACCGTGAAGTCACTTTCAGACACCAGATTCGTTCTCATTTCAGTAACATAATGTTGCCGAGTTGTCGCGTTGAATTTATATCTCAACTGTACATCGAATTTAGTCTAATGACTTGTCGACGCACTCTATTTCTATGAAACAACTTATCTCACATTGAAAATGTAGTTAATTCATTCATTTTTCTATTCGAATTAATTTCTTTTAATTTTGATAAGTATATGATAACGTGATGAAATTTAAGACTGAAAAAGTCAGAAAATATGTATTTCACCAAAAGAAAAAAAATAAGCTACTTCATTTTAAATCCTTATTTTTTTATATTGTAAACAAATAAAATCGTATTTTTCGGATCCCAATATTGATTTAGTTAAATTTATAATGAAATTTATTAAAATGATAAATTGATTGTAAGAAATTGAAAAAATTTTTGTGATATGATCTTCCAAATATCAAATAGCATGCAAGATGATTGTTATTTGATGATAAAGTTAAGAAGAAAATGATTAGAAAGACTGTATGAAATCTAAAATAATAAATACATACATAATTATATGGCATATAGTTTCTGGTCGATTCACAAATCCATTAGGAATGTATGTCGCATGGCGAAAATTCTAGTGCACCATGTAACTTATCATTAGATTATCTCAAATTTCTGATATCGACAAAGTTAATATTTCATTCAAGTTTGTTGTGTTTTGTACCCATATTCAGTAGAATATCTTGATATATGGGGTTTTTGGACTATTGCGTAATATTTTGGAATTAGATATTTTATTTTCGAGTACAAGTGAAATTGTCGGATATGTCATTTTTGCAACTATACAAAGACATCATTATTAAAAGTTTTAAAATGCAAAAAAACTTTGCAGTTCACCGTTGAAACTAACAAAAAGATTATCGCAAAGCTGAAAACTTGAAAAAAATGTTATGCAAGAAAATAATTACTACACGTGTCGGGTGTTGCGACGAGTTTCGGAACGTGTTATTTATTGTATTAGTCATGTTAAATTTTCTTCCAAATAAACATTTTCCAACGTCATACTTTTCAACAATTAATAATTTTTTTCTGATGTTGGTGACAATAATGAGGAGGATATTTCACATTATTTACTAATAATATTTTGCATTTGTTGCTTTTCTGTCAAGGTCTATTGATTATTTTATCTTGCGTTTTTTTCATTTTATGTCCTTTATATTAGTTGCAAGTGTTAACTCTATAATAATTTTCAGTGAAATTATTTACAAAAAATTAGAAATTAATTGTTAATAGAATCTAAAACATGACAATCGTGACATACACGCTCAAATGAATTGTTACATATATATAAATAAAAAATTTGTTATTGATCGACACGAAGCAATGAAAATGATTTGAATCGATATTTACTTACCATAAAAAATGAAACATTTTCGTTGACTGTTCTAAATATGCACATCTTGTACAGTCGAAAAAACAATTTCACCGATTCATCCTCTGACAATTTGTCATTTTATATGAAGAAATTTAAAAGACGATTTCAACATTGGAATCTTAGATAACACTTAGACAATACTGTAATCACGGTTTCAAAAAAATGTCATTTAATTGCGCTAGTTATCTACAAAAATTTCTGTGAAGACAATGTTAAAAATAAATGCAAAAAATTATTATCTTTGTC
>JAAMPD010001255.1:0-27117 GCA_025266255.1 Trissolcus basalis | reverse complement strand
CGTAAAACATTATTGAAACTTACAGCAAATTTTAACGCATAAGCATAAACAAAAAATCATACTAAACTAATATTAATTTTTCATGTTCATTCATCAAAATTTGCTGTAAACTTTTTTTTCCTGAATTAATATTTTTGTCCCCCATGTACAGTTCAGTAAATTTTGATAGAAATTTTTTCTCCGTGTATGAATTTTGTCTTTAAAAAGATATCAATAAGTCAGCTGCATAAACATGTTGTCATATAATTATCGTGAATTATAATATTTTGATATTAAATTGATAAAAAGTATAGCGCGGCAACATTGGCAATCTAAAAAATTGTTTGAAGAACCATTGACTTTTGTACATAGGTCGTGTTGTGTGCAAAGTTTGATGGGACTTTTTGTGGCAATGGAACGGCAGTGAAGAAGCAGAGCGAATAAAAAGGGGAAAAGAGGATGTTGCGCGAAGTTTGGAATTGAGATGATGCGCCGTGTCCAGGGGTTGTTTGCATCTGAGGACGAGTTAGGATTAGATTAACGCGCGGGGTCCCTTGCGGTTGTGCCACGGAATGTTAATGCGATCGCAATGCAATCCAAAACTATGCCATTGAATTTCGCAGACGGCACTTTCCCGCATATCCTTGCGTGTTCCGGATGATTGCATTAGCGTTACGCGACGCTCTCGCGCTCGAGAGCATCGATCCTCCACCGGCCTCCGTCGATTGATCTCAACGCGACGAGGGTCGAGACATCGCAAATCAACCGGAGACATTTGCGCAAACACGCGCCTCACCAATGTCGTGATAAGAATATACTTGTGCTTCAAAATCCAGATATAGACGTTTTTCCACCAAATTATATATCGTATCTGCATATTCCCTTTTCATATATTTCTTCAAATCATTTTCATTTTTTATTTCAACTATTTTGCATTTCTTTTTTCACCAATTTTTCAATTTCGATTTTTCAGCTTTGAATATTGAAAAAAATTTTTTCCACCAAATTGTATATCACATTTGCATATTCCTTTCCATATAAATTTCTTCAAATCATTTTCATTTTTTATTTCGACTATTTTGCATTTATTATTTTTTTTTTCACCATCTTTCAATTTCGATTTTTCAACTCGAATATTGAAATATTTTTTGTCACGACCAAATGTTCGTGTCAAAATCACTAATAACTTCCATCCTAACAATAACAGACAATTTTTCGACAAAAAGTCGGGGAAAGTTGAAAAATGCGACCGTTGTAAAAATGCGAGCTGTAAAATGGCGTTCGGTTAGTATCACACTGTGCACTTTTTGACGAGAATTAATGCTGCGCGAGAATTTCGACCGCACGTGACAAGTAGGTTGGAATCCAGCCAATCCCGAGAGACAATCGTCCGGCAATTGGCAAACGACGTTAGAAAAGCATCGGGACGCTGAAAAGAAGAGGCTTGCGTCGAGCGTGGATTTCGTTATCCGCACCGAGAGTTCGCGGCTGATTGGGTTAATTGATTTTTTGAACTTGGTGCATTCGTGAGCGCCATTCGTAATTCACAGGTCGGTCGTATTTTTCTTTCTTTTTATCCCTCCTTACTGAAAAATATATTGAGCTATGAAAAACAACAATAAGCCAGCAACGTAAATTGGATATTTGAAAAGCAATGAAAATCAGTGCAAAATGATGAAATTTATTTTTCTTTACCTCGAGAGAGGGATGTGATATGGTTCCGCCTCAATACACCAGAGTGATTTTTCATTTGGTTTTGGAAAGAGATTTTTCTTAAATAAAATCTTTCGTATGAAGAATTCACTTGATACGTCGAGTAAACTTTCGTCGAGCAAGTGTACTTTAGGTGTAACTTTCGACGCAAGCGGTTTTTGCAGTTGACATATTTTTTTCACTGTCCTAAGCTTGAGTCTCGGACTGCATCGAGAAACCTGAGGCGGTTCTAGTAAATTATGTAGAGTCTTATTTAAACTAAAAAGTTCGTGATGTGAATTCACAATGAATCCGATCAGATTGAAACGAGGCAGAGTCAGATGAAGGGACGTTTTTATCAAACTCTTATTAAACTTGGATGTCACACGCAGTCGCATGTCCAAGTCTTGTCTCATCCTTTCAAATTATTCTTATCATTTCAACTTCATTATCAATCGATCACGAATCACAGACGAGTTTTAATGTTTAGATCAAAACTTGTCCGTTTGTACCATTCCCTTATTAATTTTCTCATAGTTGTATATTTTATATTTTATAAAACGTTGATGTTGCTCGGATGCTTGTAAGGTTGCAAAAGTTTGCGAGTGCATAACTCCCTGCCAACTTGACGTTAAGTTGCTGTAACTCGAACGAAAGTTATAACAATGTGCCGAACAACGAAAATTCTTCAGCAAATAAAAATTTCAAAAGAGAGAGTCAGAGAGAAAAAAAAGCAGAAGAAAAATGAGCAGGTCCAACTTTGATACATTTTCCATCCGGTCATATTTGGACTCTGTCAGTTTGAAGCTATAATTTTCACTTGCTCGTTTGCACAGTACCATCAAATTTGCGATCAATTATAAACAAAGTCACGGGGATAATTAATTTGTCACAGCATAAATTGTCATTTTACGCCACTCGTTTTGTTTGCGCTAATTAACAAATGGACTTAATATTGGCATTGCAATTAATTACAATATTTAGGACAAACATTGCAAGTTGAGCTGACTTAAATGTCAGAGTTCGGGAGAGAGAAAAAAAAAACCAAGTTCCGAACACGATGTCGGATAATTGTGACGAGTAAAAAAATTAGCATGACGAATCGGTGAGCGCATCAGTGGCTCTTACACCTCTGGAGTAATTTAAAACGCGTATCAGTCAAGTGACGTTGAAGCGACCGGAACACACGGTGATAGCCCGTGGGGACTATCTGGAGATTGGTCTGGTGAATAAACCAACGCAAGGGAGAAGTTCGCATCCGAAGGAACAAATAACGCTCTTTGTATCTCTCATATAACATACGGCCTCGCGTTATCGCCCCGCAAAATGATACTTTCAATAAATGCTTTCTTTTTCTTATATATATATATCATTTCATCACATACACGCAGAAAAAATTTTGAAAATTTACTATAAAAAATCGCAAACTGACCTCAGAATTGAAATTCAATGGAATTTACAATAATATATAGTAATATAATATTCAATATAAACATCTGAAATTTTTTTACATATATAATAAAATTCAATATAGATATTTGAAATTTTTGTACATATATAATGAATTTTACTATATATTATAGTAAATTCCATTGAATTTCAACTCTGAGGTTAGTTTGCGATATTTTTAAGTAAATTTTCAATTTTTTTTCTGTGTGTATTACTTTAAAAAAATCATTCAGGTCTTATACATTTTTTAAATCCCGCCCTGAGAAACAAATTCTAACAATTATTATAATTCATAAATGAAAATTTTCTGAACTGTACCGTATCCGTCACGGACGAAAATATATCTTGAAATATATTTTACGTATATATTTATTGTAATTATTGTTATGGTTTATAACAATTATTTATTTACTTATATTGAATGATTTATAAATCAGTTATAAAGCGGCAATAAGTTGTATAAATTAAATATAAAATTAATATAAATTTTATCCAAAAAATATACTTATATGAAAAGTATAAATTCCACATATATTTGTACATATATTTTCGTCCCTGTGAATTACGGGGGACAAATAATCTAAAATTCATAAAAAATTATTGAAACTTTATAGCAAATTTCGACGAATGGGAGCATAAAATATTACTAAACTAATATTAATTTTTCATGTTCGTTCATCCAAATTTTCTTTAAGTTTCAATAATTTTTCATGAATTTTCAATTTGTCCTCCGTATACTGTACAGTTCAATAAATTTTAATAGTTTTTTTTCTTTGACATGACCTTTTTCGTCAATTATCGATAGTTATAAATGTATGATTTTTCAACTCTACACAAACATTTTTACTTATTGGTTTAATTCAATGTATGTACAAGTCATTTCAATGCTGTCACATTTTTTTGAAGAGAAAAAAGTTAAATGGTTGAAGTAGAATAGGACCTTTTTGCGGATTGCGAATTTGATTACAGGCTGTAAGTGAATTAACGAGTGCTTTCATTTTTCGGTACCAAACAAACGGATGATAATTAATCGAATGAGCAACAAACTACGTGATTGTATTATAGTGCGTGCATTAAAACGAAGTCTGTTTTTGTGAAATTGAATTCATCGGATGGGCCGCGCGGGTTCATTAGTCCTGGGTAAAAACAATCGTTGACTGCTCTCGAACAAAAAAAGGAGAAATTATTGGTTGGTTCATTAGGGTCTATTCACTAAACGAAGCTCTAAGATATAACATAATTCAGAGGTGGCTTGCCGAATCACCCTCGGGGCCTAAGTTAATATTTGATCGCCGTTTGAAAACTTTTGTCTAATTCATAATTCTATAATCGGTAACAAATACAAATAAATTTTATATAGGAATAGCACATATAGGAATTCCCTAGTAAAAAAAGATCATATATTGTCCATATATTATCAATAGATTGACAATATATGAACAATGTATTGGCAATATATTAGCAATTTTCCGAAAAATTAATATATATTGAAAATACATTGACAATATATGGATGATATATTGTCAATATATAGTCAATATATGGTCAATATATGTTTTATGTATGAACAATATATGATCCTTTTCACTAGGGTTGTTGGAACAGTTCTTATATCAATTTCATTAACAAATTATGAAAAATAAATAAAAATAAATATCCTAAATTAAAAGACGCTAAACTGGTGGACATCAAAAAACTATAAATATTTCATATCAAGATGTCCGAATTCAATTTAAATGCTGGCTTTTTAAATCTTAACTTAATTTAATAAACGCCTCAAACGAAGAAATCTTCTCGAAAACAAGTTGAAAATATTTCTAACCAGTTTTTGTAATGGAAGTAGAAAATGGAAAAATTTAATTGTCCGCAATAAATGTTTGGATGCTTGATTTCGTTCATTTACCGTGTTACTAAACGCGCAATAAAAAAATTTCATCCCGCGAAGTGCTCGTTCATCAAATCACTTCCCATTCTTATCGAAAACTTTTTTAATTGATTTTGCCTTCATCATTTCTGCCAAGTTTGCTTGTAAGCCGACGCTATGAACGTTATATAATTCGATTTCTTCGTCCAACTTTTAACGTTGCAAATAACTGGATATTCGTGAATCATAACGGAAGCGTTTTGCGGTCCTCTAAAATGCACGCGCATAACGTTCGACTAAATTGTTCGGCAATAAAAGCGTGACGCAACTTTTGTTGCTTTTTACTCTTTTTTAATCTTTTTTTTCTTCCCCACAGCCAACTTTATCAAAGTTGCTTGCCGAGCGGTGCGTTATTACAACTCACGGGGTGTTGCGAAAATTGAATTCGATACATCGATCGACTTTTCTTACTTCTCCTTTTCTTCGCGTCATTTTGCATAATCAGTTTTTTTCTTCTTCCAAGAAGCAAAAAAAAAAAAATAAAGCTCAACCACGTGTTATTTCGGTTCAAAATGGCGACGGTGTATATGTTAATTCTGTTTTGTCCCTCAGACGTTCAGAAGAAGTTTTCCCAAGTCAGAAATTGAGTAGATACATTTAAAATGTGAAGGAAAAAAAATTAGAGATCATTTTTTATTTATAACCTGTACAGTATTTCCTGAATTTGATTAATTTCTTTTGACTGACAAAAATAAATTAAAAAAATGGTGTTCGTTCGTAAGCAAAAAAAATTGTAGATTAATTTTTCCAACGTGGAGATAATTTAAGGAAAGGAAGTTTGGAATCATTAATTTGGTCGTCGCACATTAGTTTTGATGATTACACATGACGGAAAAGGCTGAACATTTGCGAGTCAGCCGATTCTGAAGCGGCTTCCAAGAAGACGAGGAGACATAAAGAAGCGCGGCGTTGAAACAAAGTTTGTCGCATCAATCATCGGGTTGTCGAATGCGCGAATATCTGGGCAAAACAATCTCCTCGTTGAAAAGTTGGTGCGCGCGCGCCGGTTGTTTAATTGTATTATTTTTGTGTAACTTTTGACGGATGTGTTTAAAGCCGTAGGAAGAGTGACATTGCGAACAAAATGAATAGGATAAAGCGGATATATCTACTTTGCAGGGATTATTCGCGTCATTCATTCTCAACGTTCCTTGCTTTTTGAATGCGCTAACGAGGCTTTCGACAGATTATATTTTGGATACGCGCACGCACATGTCATCATTTTTCTTTTGCAACTTGTACAATATATCCAAATGCGTATGAATACAAAATGGAGAGAGATTAACTCATCGACGGATCTGCACATCACCAAAAGCCCACAAAAACTCCTCAAAGTGTTTTTATCATCACTGATGGTTTGCTTTAAGTTGACGCGCAATTCTTTTTTATATAACGTTTCCGAATAATCGCTTTCAAGGATGCCAAGTGCTTTTTTCCACATGTGTTTCTTCGTATTCAGTTGTCCTCGCTTTATTTAACAAGTTCGAGTGATAAATTCCGCTCAAACGCGAGCGGATTAAATGCAAAGACGCTGAAACGTAAAGTCTACGTGGTTCGGCCCGAGAGTACTTTTTTTTTAACAAATTTATAGTAACAAATTGTTACAAAACTTTTGAGAGCAAAAAGTTGATTAGAAAGTGTCTTGTAATTAAGTTTGCAAGACAAAAGGAAAAAGCGAAAGGAAAAAATAATGAAGAGAATTGTATAAATAAGAGAGAAATAAATTGTAAGAAAAGAGAAAAATGAATGACTGTAAAAAATTGTGATTGGAGATTGACTGTAGGGACTGATGATATTTGTCACGGGTGGATGTACAGCGAAGCGAGAGGCATTTGGACGTGAAAAACATTGGCGCGAGGCTCTTTTTCCATAAATTTGAAAGCGGCGCACTGGTGTTGGCGCGAGCTTTGATGTCACGGCCTGCGCACGGTCAAAACATTATGTTAGCGGCTCAACAAATTCGCCATTGTAACAATAACGAGAAGCCGGCGCTTTTTTTTACTCTTTATTCTCGCGGCAACGAAAGGAGTTGCGGGCATTCATCAAAGTGTTTGACTACCTCACGTCTGTGTACGTAATATAGCTAAGTGAAATGACGCGCGACGCAGAGGAGAGCCAGAGCGCTGCTGGCGCTCAAGAAGGAGGTTACTCTCGCGGCCCGCAAACGCATCAGCCGGGCAAATACTAAGCCAACCGTTTCTACGTACAATATTATCACACTCGACATCTCTAAACTGTTCGACTGTCATTCAGCGCCGAGTTTCATTCGCCTTGTCTCCCTTTAAGCACTCGAGTTCTCATTCCAGTGCTCGAGATTGCTGTACCTCTCTTCGCTCAGAGCGACTTGCAATTCCTGCAGCTCTGTGTCGAAAGAAAAAAATGTTGTGTCCGTTTAGGGCATTAATGTTGCATCCAGCTCCAGTTCAATTACCCAAAATTCCGCACATATTCTTCGGATCTCTTACCCTCGACAAACATTTTGCTCCGGTTAAATAAAATATTTTCTTAAACAAATTCTCTCTGACAAATGAAATATTTTCTTTTGTCTCCTTTCCAAACAAAATTCTCAGACGCTTAAATTGATAAGAATAATAACAACAACAATCCCCAAATAACATTTACCGTTGTTCTTCGTATTTATTATTTAGTTTTTATTATTTCATACTTGCTTGTTTATCAGACGCACAAAAATGTTTACTTTTTATTATTTAAATTGTTGCCGAAGAATCTTGCGAGAAATCATATAAAGTTCTTTTTTTTTTAGTTTTTTTTCTAAGAAAAAGTGTGTCTCTGAAATTCCGGAAGTGACACCCGCGACGGTGTCTTGAACTCGAATCACGTGTGTCGAAAGACTATATATGATTTATGGTGATTCTATAGACGTACAATATATGTATGATATTTTTTTCAAACAACGGTTCAATTTTTCGATGTACTTCTTGTGAGTGTGTGTTACGACCATTGAAAATTTCTAAGTTTTTTTTTTTTTTGATGTCACGTTCCGCGATGCGAATGATAAATATATTTAATGTACACTGTATACACTTGAAACTCGAATCTGTAAGGTGAAGGATGAATGGTCTTATGGTGTTTTTTTATGAAGAATTCGGTTTTAATCCTAGGTGTATACAACCCTCTTTTTTCTCGAGTGTCGTTCACACGTGTGCCTGTCAGACCTGCTCTCGAAAAGCGTGTAATAAATTCATCAAGATTACCGAGTGCTTCAAGTTTACACTAAAAAATGATTGGTACAAAGTGAAAGACATACAGCGAACGTTTAATAGCTTTTTTTTTTTATTATTTTTCCTCCGCTCTACGGAAACATTTAATAAATGTTGAAGCAAAAAAGACGAGGAGAAAGGCAAAAAAGAACGAAGAAACGAAGTTTTTCGTCAATCTCAAAGCAAACCGCATTCTCGATCGGAACGATGCCGCAAGAACCCATTACAACATCAAATTTGCATATCGAATTCAATACTTTTCGCTCGGCGGTGTGCCATCTCGGCAATTCCCACGGCAAAATTTGTATTGATCCGCCAACTTGTTATACTTAACACCCCTTATTAGACAAATCAATATTTACACTGATCGCTATTATTCCCTCTCGCGGTGTCCGTCATACGGAATTGCAAAGTGCGAACGTTAAATGGAGCCGTCGTGGCCGAAATTACGACTGCATTGCTAATTTCCGGAACGTTATTTCTGTCCGATCAAAGGCGAAATGAACGAACCGGCTCGAGGAGCAGGGGGGGGGGGCTTTAAGCAGATTCAATGTGGCGGTATAAAAGTTCTTGAGCGGATAATATCGTCGGATGCGGAGGCGCGTGAAAGCCCGGCTGGATACGTTTTGCAAAGAAAAAAAGATAAATCAAATGAGGGGGCGAACTCTCAGATCAAGGAATCTGTAGATTAAATTATTTTAAATATTGAACGGATTGGCGGGCTGCGCCGAAACCTGCGAAAGTATCTTGCAATGGCGAGTGAAGTGAACTTATTTACAAGAGGGAGCAAATGCGCCCCGATAGATTCAATTAAAAGTCCACTTCGAAATAAGACAGCGGATCCGATAGTACACGCCATGGCACGATTGCACGTTCGTTCTTTTGTTCAAATCGATTTCTATAATGGAAATAAAATTTATTTAATAAATATTTATCGTCTGGAGAAATTACTTCGATCCTTTATTACTAACATTATTTCTTTTGTTTTTGAATTTCTTTTGTTTTTACAGATACGCAGTTAAATATTATGAGAACATTGAAAATACAATATGTTTTTGAACCTCCGATAAACATATGAAACGTTTGAAAATATTTTCATTTCAATCCGTTTAATCAACACTTTGAAATTGCTCCTTTTATGTGCACATTTTAATTTGTAGTTTAAATTGGAGAACATTTTACATTATAATTTATTCGAGTTTCCAGTTCCCTTTTTATTCGTGTATTAAGAACGTTGAAACTTTTTATAGTTTTATAAATATAGTTATTCATATAAAAGGTTCAAACTGATGGGAATAATTTATTCGCGCTTTTTCAAATTGATCGCAGCTGACTACGCTTGTAAAATGGTAATGAAAAGTCTGGTAATTTTATGTCGCTCCGACATTGCCATTCGCTGTCTCCAGTCCAACTTCCGTTGTAAAAAATGTATATGAGCAGTTTGTACGTTTATTGCTCGCGCCGATGCAGCCGTATTCTAGTTACTTTTGTCATCACGACACAACGCGGTCTGTTTGGCTCTCTGGCTTCGTTTAAAAACAATCGAAAAAGTACTCGATCAATTATATGTACACTCTTCAAAATTGCAATGTGTGGCACTGTCTCTAAGGACGCTGATTCTGAAAAAGCAATTAGGAATTCTGTGTACAAGTTTGGCGGAAGAAACTTTTTTGTAAGAAACCATTGAACTTGTTACAAGAAGCGACGAAAAAATGATCAATTTAGTCCACACGAACAATTGTTTTTGCAACTTTGAAGACATGCCCAGGAGAAACTATTTCACCACACAACACAAATGTAAGAAACAAAAAAAGAAAGAAAAAAAAACTAAAGAGATGTCTGCAAAACGGTCTTCTTGTTGCACCTGGGGAATTACATCGGACGAATTTCACCACTAAACATCCTTTTATTCTTGGCGAAACCGAAGAAAAGAAAACTCTTCCGCCTTGGAAAGAAAAAAGCAAAGAAGAGGAAAAGGGTATAAAAAGAAACGCGCCCTGCAGAAGATCGTTTGAATAATAGCGCGTGTGATGAGAAATTCAGCAGTTCGTATAAGTAAAATCAGATTCGGGGGCAAAATTTCATTTGACCTTTGGGAGGCTGCCACGTAATATGATCGTGAAGCTTAATTATGTAGAACGTTGGCTGGATGCTCGTGTACCTCAAGTTTAAATCGGAAAGAAGCCTTAGAACTTGTCAAAGGTCAACTAAAACACTAAAAGTTTGGGCAAATATTAATGTTAATTAAAAGGCGCGCGGCTGTCTTCGACATTGAACCTAAGATGTAAGGTACACACAATCTCATCTCGTTTCCAAGGGGATCGCAGATGTGCGAAATACTCGAAATAATAGAACAGTCGATCAACTTCGTCGGTTATAATTGAGAAAAGCAGAGCCACGCAACTTTCCACACGTCCTATCGGGAAAAAACTCAATAAAAAACTTGAAAAAATTGATGAGATATTTTAATCACTTCTGATTCAATTTTATTGATCATGGATGTTTTCATTTCTAGTATTCCTTTCATTGTTCATTTTTATCGTTCATTTCTCTCTATTAATTTAATTTTCTAGTAAGCTGTTTTCTCGTTATTATTATGATTCTATGTGTTTACACCATTATTAACAATGTTTTGATTCTCCATTGGTTTGTTTATATTATAACTGTTTTGATTATGTATTAGTTTATTTACATAGTTTTTGTTATTGTTTTAATTTTGTGTTGATTGACTGTTTGTTACTTCTATTTTTTTTTCGTTTGTTTGTTTTGGTTATATCGTATTTGAAATTTGGAGAGTTAATCTTCTTTTTATATATATATAATATATACAATTGTAAATTATTCTCAGATTAAATGTTCATTCGAGTTTGATAATTAATGTTCGTCATGGATTGGTTTCACAATGAGGAAAATGAACTTGGATTATTGAACTGAGTTGTGGACATGGGGAGAGAACTTGGACTGCGTCTTGTTCGCGGCCAGCTCGGTTATAGGTGTGTCCTTGTCGGTGAATACTTGAGTCGTACGCCATGTAATGGAATGCACGGTCCAGCCGGCAATATTATGTCTATGATTAGCTGCCGGTCGTGTTCGCGTACGCGCACATTACCCTCGCTGATGAAAACATCGAACACAAAATGAATACAATGCACTGTGTTATTCTGTGAAGAAGATGTTTACTCAATGTGAACTATGCCAATATCATTCACGAGGACATTGTCCAATTCATCGATCGGTGTACAAATCATTGATGAATTCTCAGATGCCCACAATTTTTTATCACTGAATCAATGTACAATTTGATGGCATACAAAAAAATTCTCAAAACAAATTATCCAACCAAATTTAAATAAGCACATTTGTAAGAATAAATTTGACAAATCCCATCTTGCACAAAACGTTAAAAAATAATATATTCATTATATAATATGTTGACTTAAAAGTAGAAATAGAAATGAAAAAATACAAAACTTCAAATTCTTATAGACTTGAGAAAAAATTAACTTACATTTGAATTTTGTATATAATTTGTGGGGATATTTTTAATTAATAAAAAATCAATATAAATTTGGAACACTGAATCGATGTCTAGAATTTTAGAATGTTTGGAAATAGATTTGTTCAATTTGGCCTCAGAGCCAGTGAAATGTATTTCATCATCATTTGTGAATTGTGCAAATTTTTTGAGAGTGGAAAAACTGGTCTTTCGTAAAAAAAAGAGCTATGAACTCATGAGAAAATATTGTTTTCCTTCGCTGACTTATAATTGGATTAAAAAATGCGTGCGAGAATAATAGAGCGGGTATAAAAAGGCAATTCACGTCCAGCCACTTATTTTTACCGTATTTAATTGCCGTAGGGCGTAGCATTAAATGTGAAAGATGAGGTAATTTAGGGGTTACACCTATGGACACTTAACACCAAGTGCACTTTGAAAGTGTGTAAACATCCCTCCCCAATACTTTTCATCCGCAACTTCACCTGATCACTGGTAGGGTGCAGATGACAAACGCCTCGACCCAAAAATGATGCTTTATAGAAATCGATGGAAACGTCTTTTGATAAAGTGCCGCCGTCAGCCGTTAGGGAGAAAAGACCTCCGCTGTCATTAGAACGAAATAAAACTGGGGACACTTAAAACTTTCATTTGTTTTCATTTCCAACTTTTGAGAATCAGTTTGACAAACGAGACAGCTGGCGAGATCTTTGTCATTTCCGATGCTTCACATGAAATGAGGCAAATTTAAAAAAATGCTTGTGAAATAATCGGTGTAATTCAAACAAATGAAGGACCGAAAAATTAATTATGACAGTATTTTTACAAAAGGATTTACAAATGGAAGATGATATCAAATTGTTCAATAAATTTTCAATTTGGTCAATTGTGAGCTGCAATTACGTCTCGTGAAACAAGTCGCTAATATTGTTTGTGAAGAGTGCAGTGTTGTGTTCATTAATATCATTGTTCCAAAATCAGTTTTATGATTTCATTTTACAAACGCGAGTGTAACGGACAATTGCTCGCGTATTTTTCCCGGTTGTCGCAACTGTTTCATTTTAATTCCACAACTGCAATCTTCTTACGACAAAGCCTCTCTCAAATTTGTTGAAACCATTATAAGCAACAAAAGTTTCGACAATTTTGCTCGATAATTATTTTTCAAGAAATACTCTAGCAAAATAGTAGACATAATTTTGCATTAAATACAAATTTTGAACGATCAAAATATACCTGAGCTCTGAGCTTGTTAATGTTTGAACGATGGGCTATAGGTCGAAAGGTTATATTGGAAATCCACGTAAATTTACATTTTTATGCATTCGTGTGTACATTTTCGAGGTCAGATCTTTCTGATATTACATATAATGACGTTTTCCATAAACATAATTCGTTTCTAAGATTGGATAGATCCAATCTAGATCAAACGTCCCATTCAATTTGACGATATCATCTGCAACTTATCTTTTAAAGCTATTCTTGACAGTAAAGAAAAACAAAATAAAACTCTGACAGCTAAATTACAGTATTTTCACTCTAAAACATAACGTCACAAATCAAAATTATAATGCATGAAAAAATTCGTAATACATGGATATAGAATCCATCCAAATCATTAATGATCTTAGATATGAAATCTTGATTATACATTTGCATAACTTTTTTTTTTTATCATTGAAGTTTATTATTTATTTTTGTATTTTTACAAGAAATACAAATACAATTAAGTTTTTACTAGAAAAGATATCAATATCAAAAATTATTACCAAAAAAATAAAAACGGGATATTGTTTAACACTCGAACCTATATTAAATTTTAAAATAAAATTAAACCAATTTACAACTAAATATTACAATTAATATTCTATTATCAGCTTTTGAAATTGACTTGGTGTATCACGTTTCTTGAGTTAATATGATTCAATAATTGAGTTATTTTTTATTTTGAAGCTATCAAATAGCTTCACAGAACCTTTATCGCGAGTACTTTTTTCATTCTGGATGTATCACGACCGCTTGACCCATTGATATAATTTGCGTCGCGAATGTATATAATATAAATTAATTATAAAATACATGCATTTCCTAGAATAGGTTATTAGTGAAGTGACCATTGACAATATAACAAATAAAACTGTTGAAAAACAAATGAAGCATATTCTAAAGAAAAAAGATAGAACGAAATAAAAGGAAAAGATAAAAAGGGTGAAAAAAATGTAAACAAGAGAGTTGAAGCAGTAACAGAGAAAGAGGGAGAGATAGGAAAACAAAGTAAATTAAGAATTGAAGCTAAGTTTTAATATATTTATTACAATTCGTAATATTACAATAACGCACAATCTTGGAGTAAAAAAATTAATAAGTTAAGTTAAAGATTTGAGTGATAAAAATAATATATTTGGAAAATTTTATGGGGTTTTTGCATTTAAATTTAAATTTAAAAATTTTCATTTTTATATCTGATACCATAAAATTTATGAAATCAGAATCCTAATGAGAATACAGCTGTTCAAATGTTTTTTTTTTTAATATTTTTTATGACTTTGTATTTGTATTTTCTATGACGATCATAAATATAATTTTTCACCACATAATTTTTCACCTATCTTAACGTCACTATGAAAAGTTATAGTAAAAAATAATTTATTTGATACGAAATGAAAATGTTTGTACGCTTTTCTCTCCGTCTAGATAAAATATATACCGATACAACATTTACATGGAATCAACATCAGAATTTCTAATGATAGTACGCTTGATCTTGAATTGGTGCAATTAGATTTTGAGATTTTATTCAAGCGGCTGATGACCTATTCTTAATAACAAAAGAAATGCGAGAATAAAATGTGTGGAATGTTGTTTAAAGTAGGTTATTTGATAAAATTAGCGTTAATCGTATACAAGTACCTATTGGGAATAAAACGTGCTTAGATTGTATATAGGGACTGTTGAAATTGATGTGTTGAAATTAGCATCTAGTACGAGGACGATTAATTTGATTACTCGAGCCGTAAGAAACGATTGACAAAAAGGTTGAATATTGAATGGTGGCGGTGGCGCGACAATGGTCGCATCTCGAGTGGCTTTTTGTGTGTGCGCGGGGGGCAAAACAAACGCGGTCAGCAGTCGCGGTTTCGTGAGGCAGAACACGCGTATATCTTTTGTCACGTTTGGTGTACACGTCGCTCTGTTTCTAAATGAGCCGAGGCGGAAAGAGTAATAGGAGGGTAAATCGAAACTGCGTGGGGTGAAGGAGGCCCCGAGGGATCGCAGCGAGAGTCAGCCGGTTGCCAAGAGCCTTCTTATATCAGGCGCGACGAGCAATTTGATTTTTCGTTTCGCGCTCTGTGAATAAAAGCTCTTCGCGGTGAAGGTTTTTTAGCATCTGTTGGTTCGAGTTTATCAGGGCCAACGCGGTTCGGCTGGCCGTGAAAGGGGCCGTCCCCATGGAAATAAATAAAACGCGAACGGACGCGACGAGGCTTTTCGTCCCCGGCACAAAGTATACTGTCTCTCCTGAAAGTAAGCTGCGTCTGCCGAGACCTTTTCTTCCGCGCGCGCTCTTTTACAAGCGCGGAAGCGCCTTTTCATGCGATTTCTTTGTTCGATTAATTTATCATTTTTATCTTTGTACATACACGCACATTAATAAAATGTTGACATTGCCGAGATTGCGATTCCTGCTCCAAGATATCTGCACGATTTTTGGCGCCAGTTGGCCAACTTTTGATGATTTCACCAAAATAATATTTTGACTCGATAAAACAATCGCTTCTGAACCCACGTAACTAAATATTTATTTAAATAATCCTCCCGACTTAAAGTAATAAAACATGTTTGCAACATTTCATCATTCATATATGTTAAAACGGTGAATTATTAATGTTTTACATTCTTAAGATAAAACGAGGAGGAAAAAATTCTTATACGCTACTCAATACTTACAATTTTTTTTATTTAAATTATATTTTTTCTGTACGCACTGATAACGAGTTTTATTTTTACATACGTTTGTTTTAAAAACGTAAATAGATCAGAAAATAAAATATGTTTTGTCAGGAAAAACACTTACAAACTGTCTAAATGTTTTATGATAAGACACACCTCCATAAATCATTTATACTTTTTCAGTGCACTTTGTAAAAATGGTCTAGAGTTTTTAAAAAAATTGGTTCTGTTATTCTGTTATTTAAAAATAAAGAATCCAAATTTACTGAGCATGAACTTTGTGACAAGAATTTTTTTTAAGATATAAAAATAAATAAACGAACAAATTATTCAAGTGGTTGTGCCATTTTTTGGTTCAAAAATTTGATGCAAAAATCGAACGAATTTCACGCGTGATGCATGACAAATATTTCGGTATGAATTATCTAATACCAATTTAAAATACAGCAGCAGAGTGTATTATTAATTATTTTTGAACTCCTCCATCTACGTCCGAGTCATTATTCAATCAAAATACATATTTGTTTAGCATAAAAATTATTCATCAAGCATCTTTAGTTTATTTTCTGTTTGCACTCGGCGAGCAAATGAAAGTAAAATGTAATTCACTTTGCAGTATCATGAATTTCGGAACATCCGCATCGAATGAATTTTTCAAATCCCGCCGACTTGTTTTCTTACTTGATCGAAACATTTTTTTCTCTGTACACAAGTCAGGAAAACAAGAATATAACTGTGTGGCGGCGTAACATCGGTCCTAACAGAAGTCGAGAGGGAAGCGTTAAATATTGAACCAACAATTGAAACGTTCAAGGAAGTTGATTTGCGTATTCTCTGATGCCAATGTTCAAATTACATTTCAAGTATATGAGAGAGAGTGTGTCTTTATAATGTTCCTCACGTATCTTATGTTGAATTTCCAACCTGCGACGCATTTTATAACCGCAATATTCAATATTCTCTTATTTCCACGCGGTAACAATATAAAACTCCCAAAGTAGTAGAGCAAACACGATCCATTTTTTTTTTTTTTTTGTCACAAAAACAAATAATACAAAGTAAAAAAAGAGACAGAAGAAACAAAAAAAAAAAAAAATCTTTGTTAGAAATTTTGAGTTGATTTTACATAGTCGGGATATGTAATAAATGAATTTGTGGCTGCTCGGCTGAACGAGGAGAGCAAACAAGGAAAAAAGGGGGAATGAAAGGAACGTTTTTGAGAGCGCGTGTCTAAAATTTGACGCGACTCTCGAGGACAAGGCAGAGCGCGAACATCCTGTTCTCTGACGACAGCCGTATCAATTTCCGGCTCGTCGGGCAATTCAGCAGATCTTTGCCGAGTGCGTCGTCGCGAAAAGCATTTTAAGCATGACTCCTGTCCGCGGCGAAATGGCTGGCCGGCACACAGAGCCAACGAATAATAATAAACCGTCGGCGTGGTTCTGCAAGATCGATATAACTTATTGTGCACCCGGTGCTTTATTCTACTTTCGGATGCGACATACGTTCGGACGCGCTTTTAACCTGTCACCCGGCCCTGTGCCTGTGTACTTCAAATTCTAATGAAGTGGTAATGAAGTTGTCCTCAGCAGGCATTCGCATTCGCCATCACGATCGCTAAATGTTGCAACATTTCACTTCGTTGTGACGTACATACAGATCCGACTCTAATCTGCGCGCCCATGAAAAAGACCAGCTTTTCGGTCTCTGCCGCTAATTTTTTTTCTTTTTTCATTTTTTTTTTTTTTCTTCGACAACATTACTTTTTTAAATATAAGTTTTCATATGCATTCGCACGACTCGGATTTCCCGGTTGGAATTGCATGCAAATGTTAATGTAATCCGCGTTAATAAATCGCGTCAACAGTGTTAGCGCGCTAATGCGAAAATTTGTTTTAAAAATTGTCGGCCGCGCCCGCCCTGTCGCGCTCGTTTTTGCTAATGAAAATCGCCCGTGGCAGTAAACCGACGCTTGTAAAATTGTGTAAAACAGCCGCGCAATCGCGGAGGACTCGCTTGTTTGGATTTTAATTAATTTTCGCCGCCCCCCCCCCTTCGCGATTGCCATGCAAAATGAACGTCGTCCGTCTTCTGTCCTCTCTTGTTTTCCAAATTTACTTTCCCGGTGTTCCCTTTTTTTTCCACGACCGTTTTTGTGTTTCAAATTTGGCCTAAACAAATGAGTTCCACCTGCGAGATCAGAGCTCCCAAGTTTATTTCGGTTGCGTTTGCCGTTGCAAATTTGTTTTTGAGATTTTTTTTGTTCGTTTTCTTTTGTTTTCATTTCGTGCATACATTTGGAGTCAAAATTGAATGAGCTTCTGTATAACTGGAGGACATTGAAAGGCTCTTTCGTCCGTGCACATATTGTCCTTGGATTCCTCGAATTGGTATGGTAATTTTTACCATAACTTCTGATCCGTGTACGGAATTTCATCAGCGTCGTTCTTTTTAAAAGTTGCCGAGTCCAAATGACTATTCGCCAGCATTTATAGCATCTGCTTTCTGTGACTATCAGCCAGTTGTGATAAAAAGTTTTCGCGCGTCAAAAATGTTAGGCGCGAATGTTGACGTATAAAGTGTCTTTCATCTTGCGTATATTAATAACTGCAAAAAAAAGTGAAAACAAAAGATTTTTTTTAGATTAAAGAAAAAAGGTGTTTTTGATTCAGCAGCAGCACGATCGAATTTTCAATTATGAAGCGAATTATAATCCCGAAGAAATAAAACGCGAGGAAGGGCTTTTTTTAGCCGGTAAAAAAAAATTTTTATTGGTAATCTCGCAGCGCGCCAACAGCCCTTTGTCTATGAAAGAATTTTCTATTCGGGTATAAAGACACTTTTTTTTTCTCTCATCGCTGCGAGCAAATAAATAAGTCTTCCGTGATGCATAATTAATGGCACGGTTGATTGGTAATTTTGACGAGAAGATCGATTTATCCGGTCTGAAAAACGGCACCTCCTCATAGACGCCTAAATAATTATTCACAAGAGTTTACGAATATGCTATGTGCCCCGCTCGATTATTAGAATATATATATACATATATATATATTCTCTTATGGATTTATGATCGAGCAATTGACGCTGCATGAATTAATTGTTCATCACGCGGCAATTGTTTAATTATCAACATGACATTTTGCGACAAAAGAGCTGATCGGGTATAAAAAATTGTTTTATTACTTAATTGCGTCTCGCGGATCAATGAACGCCGAACAATATATTTGAGCGGCGTTTATTGTTTTCAATTGAATCTAAAGAGAGGGGTTGAAATATAATTCGTGGATGATTTGATCAGTTTTCGGGTGTGTGCAGATTAAATTTTTCAGCGGCTGCGTACATTCAAAATATATTAACCAAGTTATTAATAGTTCGCCGGGAGATGAATTTGCGGAATAAATTAACGTCAAATCGCGCATTCCAGAAGAAATAACGTTCTCCAACATAAGCGCGGTATCGCGTCTGAACGCATGACATTCATGCCTGCGCATCAATACGTCGGAACAAATGAATAGCTACGCTAATGTTAATTAGTCGCAAGTTTGATGATGCATTTAGCGACATAAATTGTTGGCCAAATATTACGTCAACTCCACCGAGATGGCCTTTTGACAAACTTGGCGATAAGTTGGAATAGCAAGGGTCCTTATGTACATGATCTAACTTCTCAAATTGAAAATTCGAGTCAGGAAATACGCGCTGTGGCACAAACTTGTGATTACTGGAACAATTCCAAGTATAGCTTCTTTCGCGTGCACAAGTTTATTTAAGAGAGTACACAGAGACTTTCAACTTGCCGCGATGTTTCGCGTTAAAAAATTGTTATTTCAGGGGCGATACAAAAAGCCAACTACAACCGTCGAACGTAATTGACTCGCAATCCTAAATAAAAACAGTCCAATAACCAAACACCTGAGTCACTCACAAACTTTCGCTTATTTAATTCTTATCGTCTGTACCTATATATCTTCATACATAACTTTTAATCCCTTCTAATCTTTTGTCTTAAAATATCTTCCAATTTTTGTCATAAATTTATTACTAAATGTACTATTTTTATTTCTTTTGGTTTCGTACGTTCATACTTTTTTACAATATGAGAATACATGTAATTTTCCATAATTGAAACAAAAAGTTTTTCATCTCTATAGGAAAAATAAAACATTGTTTTAAAAAATACATAATTTTCACACTAGACATGACATCATACTTATCTGTAGCTATTACACTGACAAAAAAATGTTTAAAAAATCAAGTATATTATACTTAAATTTAATAGAAAATTCTTAAATCAAGTGAAATATTTTTGAATTTAGTTGAGAATATTAATTTTAAGTAAAACTATAATTTATTCAAGGTAGCTTTTTTTCAGTATATAAATCATAGATGATATTATATTATAAAATTTCTTCCATACATAAAGTTATATTTATGTTTTTATATGTAACATAAATTGTAACATATATTTTTTTTATCTAAAATAAAACAATATTGTAGAAATTGTGCGGTGAATTTGTGACAGATGCACATATAATAAATTTTCTCAATATGAGCAAAATATGCAGGAAATGATTTTTGATTTAAAATTTTTTAACTACATATATTGATTTGTGTTATATACAAAAGTGTTTTAATTTTGTGCACGTTCAATCATATGTCGACAGCTGTGCAATGTTGCTACTTTCTGAAATTGTTTAAAACGTAAATCCATCGTGCATTTTTTATCGTGTTAAAATTTGATTATAATTAATCGTTTTTCAATATGTGGCTTTACATTTTAATTGAACGGCCCATTTATTTGTTATGTCTCATAAACATTTGTTAAATTTTAATCGCACTTTAAGCTATTCCAGCTATCTTTTGATTTTTTTCGATGAATATGCTCCAAAATTTTTGAGTACGCAAATATGTGTAATTTCAATATTACTTTCCTAAATTTTCGTAACTTTTTAATATATAAAAAAGTATATTCGTGAAAGTTGGCATCTGAAAATAAAAATGTTAGTATAAGTGGGTTTGAATCGTCCGAAATTTGCCAAAGTGGGAGGTATCGATAAGATCAACAGAGAGAATTTTTTCGTCACTGAATATATTGATTCCTGTGATTGTATGTTGATTGGGAGCAAATTTTTTAACGAGGGAATAATTTTAGATTTGATTGACTTTGGGAGGATGATTGATTGGCGTGCTCTCTAATGCACACATGTTGTTATAGATTGATAGATTAACTCTTTAATCAGTGCTAATGCCAGAACAAATGATAGGAGATGTGTAATGGCGCGGCAGCAAAATCAGCATTAATCTATATTACAATGATGAATTTGTCGGTTGGGCGTTAAAAATAGCAGCGAACGCTTTTCGTAGGGACGCGTTTATGCCATGATGCAGACGCGACGAGGAAACAACTCTGATGGGATATGTGAAATGCGTCGCGGCTTGATTTTAAATTGATTAAATCCAGAAACTGCTGCTGGGAATTCAGATGGTCGACGCGAATTATTGTTATTAGTTGATATCGCGCGCATATTGAAATATGATTTCAAGCTTCTCGGGTGCGTCCAAATCGCAATTCAAAAGCAACGGCCCGTGCACTTTACGAATTCGTACCACCTAATGTGGTACATTTTATATTATAACTCGAAACGATGACTGCGGTTAAATCTTTCATTCAGTATTATTAATACCCGACCAGTCAAATACCATTCAAATTCAGCTTATGATGACTGTGCGATATTCATTTTCGATGCATTTTTCAGAAATCCAGAATTGACGTCACCGCAATCAAAAATTATATAAAATGACCGATGGACATGTCGCAATTATCGAACCCACGCGATTGTCAAGTCAAAAGGTCGCATCAAATACGAGCATTTGTATTAATTAGAAACTCAATTAATCAGCATGCAAAATTTACTCCCCCGGCAGTAAAACCTGGACGCTTAATTGACTTTGTTTTTCAACGGGATATAAACTACCCCGCAAGAGCTTCAAACTACTTTACCAAATTTACTACTAGAAATTCAAACTTATTGTTAGTTTAGTAAAACCAATTTCGTATACAGTTCGAACTCATTTTGACAGCAACTCCTTCCCCCCCCCCCTCTCTCTTACTCTATTTGGTATTTTTTCATCCTCGCTAACAGGTTTGCTATTTCAATATTCAAACAAATCATATGAAATCTTAATTAACAAGCAAATATAAACTTTTATGAAGCACCGCATGTGAATTAATTACTTGCGCGGTTGACGCACGATGCGTATTTCACTGCGATACAAAGCTCTAGTATTGAAATTGCGATAGAATTAAATTATGAACCTGACAAATTATGATATTGACACCTGAATTTAATTTGGCCTTGATCAGGAAATGACCTAGAACAGGCCCATATCATTTACACATTATAATTTTTATTTTTATTTTTTATAAACAAATAATAAATTTAATTATTAGAATTATCATAGAATCTGCATAGTTATATACAAATATACATATGAAATAATTTATAGCAACGAAATAATACTTATTGACATGTGAAAGTTAATATTAATGAAATCTGGCGTGGTCTACTAGAGACGAAAAGCGAAATATACATAATGCGAGGATCCTCTTTCTGTTACACATGTGTGTTACTTTTCGTTGTATCAATATATTCTATGGACCAATTTACTTCAAACGCATCGCAAGTTTCAGTTTCAACGCTCTGATTAGATTGGTCTCGTAACATTTATGTTTTATCATTCACCCATTGTGCAAATATAGATTTCTCCCCCAAAATGATATACATACACATCAAATGATAAATAAATAATTTTGTGAGAAAATTGCATCTAAAATTACAAAGTTGTTGATACAGCGTTTTTAGAGGCTATTTAGTTTTTGACTCTCGCGAGGTTCTCGTATCGCGTATGCACACAGCTTTAAATTGTCACCATAATGTAACATATCTGATGAGAGCATTATATGAGGCAATAGTGAGACCGGCTTAGAAGCGTGCCATATCAGAACATAAGCGATTCTCTTTGTTGCCCGAGTCTTTACGCGACACGCCTTTCACTGCTTAATCTTATACCTCGTTTCACAAAATTTACAACGATTCAACCTGGTATTTATATATTACAATTTTAATGTTATTTACAATAACATTCAAAATAAATCAACTCGTCCAAACAACTGATGTAAACTTGGTCAAACTTATATACATGCGTTAACTGAAACATCAGTTGAAAATCGCAGTGTAATATTTATCAACAATAAAAAATAAAAAGTGTTTTTTTTTTTTGAGAATTGATTGAAAAATAATAATAACTATCATCAATGGAGAATAGGAGACTATCAATTTTGCATGAACGGATCAACTTTTTTCTTCAATTATAAGAACTGTCTATAAAAGATTGAAGCAACAAAAAGCATATGTATTGTTTTTTCTACGACACATTTTTAAAATCCATTTTGAATGATGAAGAAAATGGAATTGAAAGTTTGATTCGGTTGATTGAAAGGCAATTTAAATTGTTGGAGAAAATTATAGCGTGAAAATGAGAACGCCTTGTTTAATTGTAGCAAAAGTGAGCGTGAAAAAGGGCTTATCCCGTATTCTGACATAGGGGACGTGGGGGAAAAAGTGCGACTTAGATCCATCAATTTGCCGTTGATGTATTGTTCGTGGGATTTGGACTGGGTCGCGGAGGGGATCGAGTGAATTGATTTTGAGAGACACTTTGTCCGACTAAATTCGTTTCTTTAGGGGAAACGAGTCGGCGGGAGTTGAATGCATTTTTGAACAATAACCGTATTCATGCTTCTACGTATATGATTTTTCCGGGAAGCCCACGAGCTTTGGAGAGTTTTGATCAAAAAGCATCGGACGGCCGAAATTCGCAATATCGCGTTCGGTTATCGCGTCCCACCACGGATTCAATTTTCTTTTTTCTAACTGTTTTAGTCAGTTTTACAATTTCACATATATCGGGGCCCCGACTTTTCAACACGCTGTTTGTTATGATAATTGTTATTTCAGGGGTTGAAAAGTGTCTCGCAGAGACTCGGCTGAGATCTTACACGTGTTTCTTGCGCGAGTATCGCTTTTGGCACGATACATCAGCGAGACTTTCACGAAGTACATTAAACTTTCAGAAACACCTTTCAAAAGCTTTTGAAGTGTTTCATTACTACAAATTCTTGTATGAGTATTCAAATATTTTTGAGCGATGAACTTTTTTGATTCGCAATTGAAAGAAGGTGCAACTCGCTACTTTTTGGCTCACTCACCGCGATCTTTTACGTTTTCAAATTTCACATTCTTTTTTTTTTTTTTTTATCCCGTCGAGCGCATTTTCCTTTGGCCCTTGCTGTTTTGCAGTCCCTTTGATCATTAATAAATAATTAAACGTGCGAAATTGTAATTCCAATTTCAAAGTTTTTAATTTGATTCCGAGAATTTCGTTAACAAAATAACGATTCATCATTCGCGTTTCATTTTTTTTTTTTTTTCGTTTTCATTAAATAAATTTATATGAAAATAAAATATGCTCGTCGAGAGAAGTATCGGCAACAAATTCGAACTTGAAAAAGCTTGTTAAAGTTGTTTGATCCGCATATTATTGTTCGGCATAAATATCGGAGCGAGGGATAAAAAAGTTCTTTTATGATAAGTTGGCAATGAGCTTTCATTATGTGTATGGG
Source organism: Trissolcus basalis (assembly GCA_025266255.1). Taxonomy (NCBI): domain Eukaryota; kingdom Metazoa; phylum Arthropoda; class Insecta; order Hymenoptera; family Scelionidae; genus Trissolcus; species Trissolcus basalis. The sequence goes on along the minus strand of JAAMPD010001255.1, from coordinate 2,719 downwards.
CAATCGGGGCCGGAATCTTGGAGTCACAAAATTAGCATAACTTTTGTCACCGAAGAAGTCTCAAAAAGGTCGGAAACGAATGGCTCCTCCAGATTTTCGACGACGGCCTCTCCTCTCAAAACCACTCATCAAGTCGGCGATGTTGGCGAGTGCAATCGAACTTTCATAAAACGCGTCAAATTAACGAAACTTTCGATGTTCCTTTTACCGTTTCTTCATTTCATAGCGAAAGGTTTAATCGCAAGCCATTTCGGCCGAGACCTTTTCAACGCGCCGTTATCGACTTTTTTCCGAGACAAATGCATTTAATGAACCGGAATTATTGCGAGAAAGATAATTTAATAACACCATTCAACGACAGATAACAACAGAGTTATTACTTATTAAGTGCGAGACGCAACATCAGCAGTAAACTTTTTTTTTTTTTTTTTTTTTTTGTCAAACAATTTCATAAAGGACGCAAAAAGAAAATGCATTTTATGGTTTCCTACACAAAATAACTTGGGACATAACAACCCTACCTGTACTCTACAAAAAAATTGAAAAAAAAACATTCAGTTTGCTTCTTAATATAGATTTTCAATCGCCAACTTGGTACCATGGGACAAGATCTCAACCCAGTAATAATATAGTTAAAAATAGTTTTCAAATATTTTTAAAAGTTTTTTTCCATCATGAAAATGTGTTTTTTGAGTGGTATTATTACTCTAATTGAAAATTCTTATAGACACTGGTCTGATTTGTTTTTCGTTTGGAAATAAATGTTATCGTCATAATTTGCAATATTTTAGATCAATTTTCATATTCAGAGGAATTGTTTTGAAGATGTTTGGATAGTTTGTATTGTTTGATTGACAATTATTACTTCGTAATAATTTTATTTCATTATGGAGTTTCTGATGTTTTGGGCTGGCAGTCTAAAACAATGGGAGAAGCAAGCAACCTGTTCATCTATGAGCAGCTGGATCTTTGTTGTGATGTAAATTACTATTGTGCGCTGAAAACGCTATTATTACTATCTAAATTACAAATATTGTGGCTTAAATTAATTTCACTTCATAAACACTCAGAAACTATTTCACAGTCATTGTCCGAAATATTATCGCAGTCCAAAGATCCGCAACACGAATAGGTAGCCAACTTTTTGGCCGTTCGCAACATTTGCGCAACCATAATTTTTCGTTGCAAACGCTACACCACCAAATGAAGTCAAACTTTTCCGTTGTTCATGTTAATTTAGAGAAACACAATCTGACCACCGAATGGTAGGAATTTTCTCGTTCCACGTTAACTTGTGCTACGTCAACATTGTACTATCAATGATCACTTGCAAATAAAAAACAACATACGAAATGGCTATAAATAAAAGTCATGACATTTTTTGGGAAATACTGAAGACATACATAAACTAAATTTTTCATAAATACAATTCATGACAAAAATGAATAAAAGTCTAAAGTTGTAACTTTCTGAGAAAATATCATTTAATGAGGTACATTGTTGATAAACTGATGAAAGACTGAAAATGTAATTGTTTTTTTTGTAAATTCACCCGTGCAATAACAACGAAGAGGTAAATAATGAAACTGTGATACATTCTTTCGTACACAAAAATTTCATGAAAGTATAGTTTTCATCAAAAATGTGAAACACGAAAAAAAAGAAATATAATAAGGGAAATAATAATACTAATGATTACTGAGAAATGGTGGTTGAAAACATTTATCTGTAAATTGCATTTTTTCGCGTTGATTTACTTGATTCTTTTATTTACAGGAGGTAATGTTGCTGAAACCCAGCGTCAGCCTTGAGAAAAATTGCTTGTTGGTCATGTATGCGGGAGTGAAAAAAAATGTTGGGCGAGCAACGTCGAAATTGATAGATCGGAAGGTCGTTAACTGACCGCAGGATGACGCGCCTTTTTTTATTATTCCTTTCTTATTAATCATAGCAGAGGAACGTCCATGTCTGCGGAATCCAATTAACAAATACGACGTACAAGGGTTGATATGAAATAGGATCGTGTGAGGGATTTATCAAAAGGGGCGCTGTGAAATGAGACCGATAATCCGAGCTTTTTCATCAATAAATCGAAATAACGATATTCCTTGAATTTCGTAGCTGTTTCAAGACACCTGAATGAGATGCTCGTATATACGCACACTTGACAAAATAATTGATCGGGTATATATATTCGTGGGAATATTTAGTTCTTGTAAGTATACTCATGAATTATTCGTGATCGTTACTTTCGGTTCAAATGTTTCCAAGTGCGCAACAGACAAAATCGTAGCGCCTCAATTGTTATTGATTCAATTAATAATTATACCTGTCAGTTTTGCGGCAATCACTGGAATTAAAATTGCGCTAATCAGATTACTCGAAAACAGAGTTCCAATGAAGAGAGAAACAAGAGAACTCTAACAAATCATTACGAGTAATCGTTTCGAATAAAACGGAAACATTAAACATGCAAACTGGTTTGTGCATAAACTTTGGGCCGAGTTGATGGAAAATTGAGGTGCAAAATTTAATGTTGAAAATTTGCATAATTAGCGAATGGGTCGTCGCGGGGATGCTTCGCGATGGCGCTGATCATGAAGCGTGAACGTAAAAATGAGCCCGACTTATCTTATTAAACATCTAATAAGCAATTCTCAGCACATCCCTAATAGATTTCTCTAATAGCAACGCGCTCCTACACGCCTAATGTGATTTT
>JAAMPD010001254.1:0-27152 GCA_025266255.1 Trissolcus basalis | reverse complement strand
ATTTGTTTTTTAATTTCTAAATAAAATTTGTTTTAAAAAAGATAATAATTGCTGTTTGGACGTTACATATTTTCCATTCCAGAAATTGATTTTAAAATTTCAATGTCAATCAAATTGATGCCAATGGTTTACGCATAAGTCAAGGGGGGATTATTTCTTATTCAATATTAATATGAAATTTTTTTTCAGAACTACGGTGACATTGATACCTCCCACCAAAAAAAAGTAGAAGAAGCGTTCCAACGCGGATTTTCAGTTCAGCCGTACGTTGTTGGCGTTGGACCTACTTTAAAGGATCTCGAGAGTTACTACCTCATCGTGGACAAAACTCGATACCGATTTCAGTCACCTCTCAAGGCCTTGGACATTTGTTTTAAGACGTTTCATACTATGCATATCAGTTATCCTGTAGAATGCGAACAAGTGTGGCTTTTATTGCAAATTGGATTGTTTAAAAGAGAGACAGCATTTGACAAAGCAACACCGACAGTTTTAAGAGTTTTGCAATTGTTAAAATTATCGGAAAAATGAGTTTCTATCAATCTTTTTCAAAAAGTTTCGTCAGTTTTTGATATTTTTTATTTATTATGAAAAACAAAATGGTTCTGATTTGCTGTTTTTTGTGATTATTCTCACTCGAAATATAAATTCATTCACGCGCATATGAAGCTAAAACATAAATATAGATTTGCAGAAAAGACATGTTGTAAACAACATAAATGTAATCAAACTTTCAAAAATGTGAACTCGTTTTGTAATCATCTTAAAAATCATATTAAAGTACGAGGTGCTAGTAAAGAAAAAGATGTCATTGTGAAACTTAATTCTATTGATACGTCAGAAGCATCGACATCGAATAGTTTGCCTAGTCAATGTAATTGTAATGCGCAAAATAACCATCCTCATTTGTCCAACGAAAGCGATGTATTTAAATCGAGTGAGTCAATCGGCGATGAACCTGAAAGTTTGTCGACAACAAAAATAGTACAACAACGAGAACAACTGAATTTTGATGTAAATGTGATCGATGTAGAAGCACTCCAAATCTCTTTAAATTCTGCGGAGGTAGATTTCATAACTAAATTATATTCAATTCCAAATGTTACTAAAAAGTCTTATCCAACGTGTCGTCGATAGTGTCAAAATTTTGTTGCAGAAGTATGGATTGGATATTGTTAAACAAATTTGTTTAGTAAATTTAAATGACAATGATAGCATCGATAGCAATGATAGCAACGATAGCAAACTCGAAGATCTGTTATATTTGTTAAATAATCCATTTCACAAACTTCGGAGTGAATATTTACGTCAAAAGCATTTGGAAAATTCTGGTTTTTTGATTGAACCTGTACCATTTTTCTTGGGCTCTTATACCGACAAAAAATCTTTAAATAATCGAATGATTTTAGATGTCAAAAATGCCACGGGACAAGCAGTTCCTATGCGTTTAGTTTTAAAGCAGTTCTTAGAATTACCTGGAGTTTTCCAAACGTTGTATTCCTACATGCGATCAGAGGAATTGAAAAATGATAATACTTTCAGTTCTTTTTTTCAAGGCAATTGTTGGCAAACATTAAGATTAAAATTTGAAGGAAAAGTTGTTTTCCCACTTTTATTGTTCTGCGATGATTTAGAAATAAATAACCCTTTAGGATCGCACACGACAATTAACAAAGTAGGTTCTGTTTATTTCAACATCTTGGCTATTCCGCCACGTTATAGATCTATGTTGGAAAATATTTTTCTAGCTCAAATCCACAATTCAATTGACAGGTCGCAGTATGGATTACAAAGTATTTTTAGAATTACGATCGACGAATTATTGTATTTGGAAAAAACGGGTATTGTTGTTAGTACACCTGATGGGGATGTTAATGTTCAATTTATTTTAGGACTATTTACGGGTGATAACCTAGGTTTAAACGAAGTGTTTGGCTTTAAGGAATGTTTCATCGCGAATTATTTTTGTCGTTTGTGTCGTTGCGATAAAGAAGAAACGCGGAATTTAACGATAGAAGATGAAAGTAACGTCCGGAACGAATTCAATTATCAAGAAGATCTCAAAAAAAAAAGTAACGGTGTCAAGAAAGATTGCGAATTTCATCGCTTGTTAAATTTTCATTTAACGAAAAATATTTATGGTGACGTTATGCATGACTTTTTTGAAGGTGTGGCACGATATGTGATTTCAGCTATTGTAAGATACATGATTGTCCAGGAAAATTTGTTTACTTTGACATTACTTAATGATCGCTTAAGATTTTTTGATTTTGGTAAAACTTATAGCAACGCTTTTGTTCCACCGTTCACTGACAATCACATAAAGGTAATCAATATATTTGTTCTGCCAGCGAGATGCGTTCTCTCATCGAAATTCTTTGTTTCGCTATCGGAGATCTTGTTCCTCAGAAAAGTCGACCGTGGCAATTATATATACTTCTTCGAGAAATGTCATGTATTTTAGTTAAGCCTTCAATAACTTTGCAAGAAACCTATGATCTCGAAAAATTAACAACCGCACACCATGAATTATACATGAAACTTTTTGGAGAAAAGTTGAAACCGAAATTTCACTTTCTCTTGCACTACGGTCGAATAATTAGGGAAATTGGCCCTGTGTGGCCCGTGTCTTGTATCCGAATGGAAGCGAAGCACAAACAATTAAAAGACTATGCGAATACGATGAAGTCTCGAAAAAATGTTTGTTACAGTTTAGCTCAGAAATGTCAGCTTATGATATGCGAAAGAATGTTAGCTAAGCGAGGTTTAGACGACAGACTTGATTTCGGCACTGCTGCGGAACTGCAGCTAAAACATTGCACACATTTTAATTTGTTTAAAGACAGCGTGAATGAAAAATTTCTAAATGAAAGTTTCATTAGTTATAGTTGGGTTTCAGTATGTGGAACAAAGTACGAACCCGATATGATGATTAAAATTGAAAGTAATTCAAGTTTTTCCGATTACGGCCAAATAAAATACATTTTATCCCAAAATAATGCGATCATACTTTTATGCGCTAAATTTAAGAATATAAAATTTGAAAAACATCTTCATGCCTTTCATATAGAAAAAACAAGGCTGTGGCAAACTATTTTACAGAATGAGCTCATAGATTATAGACCTTGTTCTATGCGTACAATGGCAAATGGACTAATTTATGTTCCATGTCAATAGTTTGTAATAAAAGTTAATTTTATCTATTATATTACATACAACCTTACAAACATTACTGCTGAATAAATTATTGAGAAAAACAATGTGCCCCTTTTTTACTTTAAATAAAAAAATTATAACCATTTTTAATATTATTTCCCATAATTTTATTTATTATTTAATATTTGATTTAATATTATTTAATTAATATCGATATTAATTATAATTATTATATTGATATTATTTTATTAATATAATTTAATAATTTTATTATATAACTTTGTATAATTTTATTTTGCATTTCAAAACCGAATCTCTACAAAAAATGGCCATCATAAGTGTGGTAATTCTTAAAAACTGATCCGAGCATAGCGTTAATAGCGTAAGAGGTAGAGCGTTAGGTTAGTGTTAAGAAAGTCCGTCGTTCGAATCCCGTCGAAAGCGATTTTTCGTCGACATGTGATTGTTGCGTCGAATTTGCGTTTAGCGACCTCATCGATTGAACAGAGACATCTGCGATGAAATTAGATGCGTAACCGAACAAACAAATGATTGTGCGACCATTACAATATTATAAACATATATAACACACCAGAACTCCCTTTCCCAAACCAAACTCCTAACAGAAAGTAATTACTACCCAATATATCTAAGACAAACATTGAAGAATAAAAAAAGAAAAAAAATGTTACGTACGAATAAAAAAAATAAATGATTTCTTTTATTTATTTATTTCTAAAACAACACTTCATTTGATAAAAACATACGAACGATTTTATTTTTCAGCTTGATCACAGTAAATCTAGGTTGAACTTTTTTCAATTAAAAAAAAAATTCATTTAATATAATATAAACTTCATCAACAACGAATTTCATATTTTGATGATTATTTTTTTTACTCAATTTGAATCTTAATATCCTTGATTTTAGAATATATACATGCAATTATTGACTAACTTTACTTTATTGAAGTTGAAGAAGGTTATGTTTCTATACTTCGAAAATACCGCTTAAAGTGAAAAAAAATCTCAAAAAAATTGTAAAGGAGAATATTTTCTACTAAATTCAAGTAAAATATACTTGAATCAAGGTAGCTCTTTTTTCAGTGTACATTCAGAGTTATATTTTCGTTTAAAATAGTTTTGTTTTCATTTTTCTCTCTATGTTCATCAAGAGCAGCGTCCATAGCTTCAGTAAATGGTATAATTCTAGATATTCTGTAAAATATAGAGGAAAATAATTCGCGACTTCAGCAAAACTATTGATAATGTAATACCTTTTTTTCTTTGACATATTAATAATGATATCTCCAAACAATAAAAAATCGAAATTTCCTATATAAATAATTTCTCACACAGAATGAAGATATGCAACTTAAATCTGAATTTCTAAGGAAACTTTTAAAAGATATTTCAGTTATTCTTAGGAACAAGAAAAAGTAAACATTAAATATTATGATATTATATATCTTCGTTTATTGAGAGTTACTATAGTAATAGATTATTCCAATCATAATTTTTTGTTTTATAATTCAATTTAATCATTCATCGATACTTTCTATTTGAAAACTTTTTTTGCATAATTGAACATTAATTTGGAGTTTACAAAATTTGATTCGATGAATTTCTAAAGCTAACTTTTTTTTTGGTAAAGTTTAATTTTTTTGTGTTATCTGTGAACAAGTCCTGGTTGATTTGTTTGAGAGTCGGTTCCACATTGTCTAGCAGCAGATTCGGTAATTTAAACCTAAACCGGAATATAGTTCGTGAAAGACAGACTATAATTTCGATTGGGCTTTAGGACAAAAAAAAAGCAAAATATAACAAAATTAAAGAAAAAAAAAAGAAATTAAAAAATTGCAAAAGATGCGGTTTGATTAATGACAAGTTGGAAGTTGAGAGACTGTTGGATATTTCAAACCATCTATTAATTGCATGGAATGTGCAACGAAAATTTACAGTTTTTTTAGTGAATATCATAGAGATCAGCAATCATAGTTAAACGTTCATATATGCTAAATAATTCATTAGAGACCAAACTAGACAAAGATATACAAATATAACCTGCATTTCAAGCTTTTTCGCGAAAGTTTTTCTTTCAGAACAACCTAAAACGTTCAAAATTATATCAATTTTTGTAGTAACTGTGAGTGTATAACAAGACATTCCGATCCCCGGATTACAATAGAATAATAATTGTATGTGCAATTCCTAGGCTTTAAAGTAATTGTTTAATGCTAATGCAAGCTGTCAGCGCTATCATAATGAGTGCTCTGACATAATCAATGCTTTATAATATTACTATCAATGCTCTTCATAGCTGTAAATATTCAATTTGATACAATGAATATAGTTTTTTCTAAAAATCGATATTGTCTAATTAGTGGGAGAAATAGGCAATTCCACACGAGTGTAGATTCTTTAGTTCTCCTACCAGTTAGACATAATATTTTCTCTCACGAGTACGGAAAACCGGATATATACTTTAAGGAAAAAATAGGTGATATATAGAATAAAGTATTGTTCGGGGAATATATAAATCATAAGTACACAACCAAATTACTTGAAAAAAAAAAAATTATTCTAAAATCACATCTTTCAACATTTACATCTTATATAGTAGTTAAGAATGTCATAAAATATATGATACAAATGATGATCACAAATTTGAAATTTTAACGTTTTGTTAAATTGACATGAAATCATGAAACTAAACATTATATTTTTATCATCATATCGTATATAACTAATTGCTCAAAAAACGTATTTAGTATAAAATATATAATCAGAAATAAACAAAGCACTTCTAAAATTTAATACATAATATAAAAACAATTGATGTGATAAATTGAAAACAATTGCTGATTTTATGAAAACAATTAAAAAATGATAAAAAATGTAATTTGAATTTTTCAATTGATAAAATTTAGGCGTGAAAATATTTTGCCAATATCTATATCGAGACTGAAATCTCCGGAAAATTCGGATTGAATTCTGCACTTTCCTTCATGAAATTGTATAAAAAATCTTTCTTCGGGCGCTCGTTCTGGTCGCAATTTGACGTACTGTTTGACAGTCTCATAGAAGGTCTTTTCGAAGGTGAAGGTACGATTTTTCGACGTCTTTGTTTCATTTACTCCGACATACCATGAGTCGCCATAATCGTGGACTTCGTCGGATCACATCTTCACTAGTTTTTGACTTCGGCAAGTGCCACAAATTCCAAAAATGAGAACCACCTCGAATTAATAATATTCATTATTTATGATTTTATTCAAAAATATGTTGAAAACTAAGGATTGTCTTTATGTATGTTGTCAAATTATTTCACTAGGAAAATGTGTTTAATATATTAATTTAATTTATATTTATTTATTTTTGTAATGAAAAAATCAAAACAAACCTTCGTGAATAAATATTGCTCATTCGGAGGAGTTGTCAAAAATTGATGGCAATTCTCGCCCGAGAAAACGGCGGCTTTGTGCGGTTCATATCCTTTTTGTTTTCGTTTCAAAAATGCTGCTAATCGCTTATATTTGGCGATGTCGACATCGTGATTTTAATTTGATCATCGTTCATATCATACAGTGTCTGGCTGACATTGTTAATGGCTTTCAAATCGATGATTGGTCATTGAAATAGGCCAAGAACACTTTCTCGATCAAAGAATTGACATTTTTGGATTTTCTTCATTTTTCAAAATGTTTATAAACTTTTATATATTTTTGGATAATTTCTGAAATAGTATATTGTGTAACGAACCCGTGAAGAACCCGCCATTTTGCGCTCTAAATTTTTCGCTCTTTTCTGCCTCAACACCGCCCCCAAGTTTGCCCCGTTTGCCCTCACCGCCCCCGCCAAGTTTGCCCTATGAGTGCTGACCATCGTCGCAAACCGTAGACACCCATACGCGCTTCCATAAGTGCCATAAGTGCCGACCGCCGCTACCGTCGCTCCACCGTTGCCAGCCGTGAGAGCCGTTGTGCCGCAGCCGTCACCGGCAGGCCTTTTTGTTTGCGTTTTCGTTACGCCAGCGGTGAGTCACTTTTTATTTGAATCATTTTATGCCGTCAGTCCGTCCCAACCGCTCCTCGCCGTGCCGTCCTGAACCCGGCGCGGAAATCTTTGGTGACCGAAACCACCACGTGATAATCCTACTCATATATAAATTTCAATCTAAGTTTGTTTGTTTGTCTGTCTGTCACCTTATTTTTCGGAAACTACTGGGCCGATTGAGTTAAAATTAATCTTAAATTAGGAAATTAGAAAAAATTTATGTCGGCGTTCGTTATCAAAAAGGACCCGGTATAGATAGCTTCTTGGGTGGTCTATTGAAACGTGTTTTACAGCTATTTACGCGTGGTGCCAAAGCTGTCGGAAAAGAAGCTCTAAAGCCGGTATAAATATCGTTAAGGACGTTACACAACGAAATATACAGCCCCGTGAGGCAATTGAATTAAGATAATGCGAAACAGGTGGCAATTTTGAACGTAAAGCCGAGGAAAAACTTGAATCACTCATGAAGGACTACGGCTATAAATATCGAAAAACAGCAAAAATAAATTAGTTAGCTGCGCTCACCGCTTACAATATTATCTCTAACGCAATCAAGAAGAAAAAATAATCTCAACGAGTCAAGAAAACATCAAGCAAAAAATCAATTTAGTCAAAGAAGGAGAAAAAAAATAAAAAGGAACGGTCCTCTCGAAGACATTTTTGATTGATAAAAATGATCAAAGCGTTTTTGCACGGTAGATCTTGCGAATTCATCAAATCTGAATTGGACATTTTCAAATCACATCCGACTCAAACAACCATTGAAAGATCGCAGATAACTCATTATAAACCCTTTTTATTCCTGAGTGATACAAGCCCGTAAGAATTCATCGTTTCAGGCTATGGCAGCAAACATGCAGACTTGAGTCATACTATGCTACATTTACAAGTCCGAGATGATGGATTCATTGCTCCAAAAATGCATTTGAACCCCTTTTTTTGGATCTGTTGAATCTCGTTTCTACCGCACAGTTTTCCTTTCATTCTCTTTTTTGTCTCATTTCGACCTCTTTCTGAAACTTTTTTCAGTCTTAAACGGATGTACCTTATTTTACTCTCGTTCTTCAAGTCCTCGATCGCGTTAGGGGATGCGTATCTACGTTGTAATCGTGCAACCGCACTTCGATTCCTGATCATGTCCGAATTTTGATTATATAAGTTATATGCGTTTTATGCGAATACACTACTGCGAATGACTATTTGTGCGAGTTTATAAGCTGTGTGAGATTTTACGTTAATTATGGTATTATTGAAATATGATATGTATAAAAGACAATGCGTAATTATGTGAATTTGTTGTTGTGATTCATGTAAATCCTACAACATTGATCACCAATTAACAAATTAGATTTCGCCGATAATTCTCAAAGTAAATAGTAGTTCTTATATATATAATTTTTTTTTTTTTTTTTTTTTTTTTGGCAGTGACTGCGAAAATGTAAATTTGTAATACGATTTTAGATTATGATATAACCCTCAACTACACATATGGATAAAACAAATAAATTGGATAAATCTCGGATAAAATCAAGAAGAAACGTCGTCTTTCTGCTCTATTAACTGTTTTTAATTCACCGTTTTTTTTGTTATTGTGTTTGAAAAGTGCGTCTGTGTCTATGGGACCCGATTTGTGTATTAATCATATGTACATAATTTATTGTTTCATCTTGAGTTATTGTGGTGTATGTAAAAAAATGTTATTAATTTTTTGTCGAAAACATTAAGAAATTTTGAATTAATTTTTGTACAATAGAATAAACATTTTCTGCAAGAAAATTTTGAAATAAACAAAATCTGTAATCAATAATTATTAAATACTGATTTAAAAATTTGTGTAAATTTTAATTTATAATTCAATTTTGAATCTAATGACTGATAACCTTTTTAAAAACATCGTAAATTTTGGCAATACAATTTTGCTGATTATAGTTTTATTTATTTATTTCAATATTGAATTAAATGTTTTCAATGATTTATTTTATTAATTAATCCGATTATTTTTGAATATTTGAATTGGAGGTACTTGATTTTCGCCTAAGGGGCGTACAAAAGTCAAAATGTCAACTCTGAAATTTGAGTGCACTTAGAGCTAGATCGGCTAAAAATAGTAAAATTAGGGATGATTATCACATCGGAATTACTTTCATCAACAACTTAGTACTTTTATTAGCCGCAGTCATTTTTACAATCACAATCGTTGAAAGCAAATTAAACCGTGATATAAATTTTCCGATTATCTAGTTTGTTTGTCAAATTAAGTGATGTGTGTAACTTATTATGTCACGTTTATCTGTACTTTTGTATTTCGTCTCAATATTTAGCATTGTTTGCGCTATCAAGATTGCGGTAGTAAAATGCGTTTAATTTTAATTTGATTTTTCACATGGTCCCCTTAGGGGGGGGGGTTACTTTTTCCTCCTTTTGAATTTATTCCTTTCTGTTGACATTGTCATAATACATTATGTAACTGCTGTTTTAAACGTACAACTCGTAATAACATGTTTAGACACTGGTTATTAGTTTGAAAATATGTTTTCATGTTCATTTTAATTATGAATGAAATAAATCAATTTTTCTTAGTGACTTTATTGTAAGAATTTACATCACAAAGATATACAATAACGATTAATATAATTTAAAATATTGTATCAGATTATAAAATGTAATACTTCACTGAAACATTTTGTAAAAGTGAAAATCAATAATGGAGGATGAAAAATATATATTTGAAGAAACAAATAAAGCAAAAGTTGTGCAATGCTATATTATCCTTAGGGTGTAATTTGATATAAGACAATCCTTCTTGCTTTACTGCACACGCATGTATGATCTCAAGTAAATTTCATTGCATACAATTCAATCGTTTCACAAATGTTTTCAGTTTTTTTTTGAATTCTATTAAAATGTTACAGCTTAGTTACAATGAGCAAACGAGTCCGTAATAATTATTACACCCGGTAGGATATTATAATTTATAATAAAAAGAATAAACTTAATATGTGTGTGAAAAAGTAAATTTAAATATTAATTGTATTATTACGAAGCAGATCGTAAGATTTACGATGCGTTTTGTAATCATCACAATTTGACAAATTTACGATCCAGATTATATACCAACTCGTTTTTCCTCGGTGTACTTTTAAATTATTGTTCAAGCTTTGCATCAGTGCAAATTGAATCAATTTCATTTTACATGACTAAAAACAAAACATTAAGGTATTTGTTTGAAATTTTTAATTCCCCACACCTTAACTTACATATTTTTTAGAATAATATTTTCAGAAAAAATGTCATTATTTTTTATATATGCATCAGGAAAAATCGAATTCGAACAAAGAGAAACTGTTTTTGCAATAATAAATTTCAAGTTTTAACAACAGAAATCGTAAAACTTACGATCTATTGCAGAAAATATTTGTACACAAATCCGGATTTTCAAATTATTTTCATTGAATTTCGTTGATTATAATTATTATATAATATTATATATTAAAATACATTAGTAATACAGATGATATATTTTCCATATATTGTTCATATATTGACAATAGATTGTCAATATATATGCTTAATAAATGATATTTTTAATATATGTTTTATATATTGAGAATGTATGATCCCTTTTACTAGGGTAATTAAAATGAATTAGATTATAAATTTGAATTTGTAACCAAAATGTGAAATCTGTGAGATCAAACCGACTTGACACAGTTAGCCCTATTGTCTTTTGTAAATTGAAGGTTAAAAATAAGTTGAAAAGAATGAAAAAGACGTTGGATGGAGTCCTCTAATATCTGAGCTATTTTTCAATCTGCACGTACGTAATCTTTATGACTGAGTTTATCGATCAACTGGTCGATATGCATCAACTCTCTACAGTCACTCGATTGTTACTTGCTCGGAAGGCAAAAAATCAGCAACAATCGCAAATCTCAAGTCTCACAGTGGCGGCTTTCATCGCACCAAAAAATTATCATAAAAAATAAATTGGTCGTATCATCTTCTTAGAATTTCGTCTGATCATTGGTACGTAATCGACTTTGCAAAAAAGATTATGAATTTCGGGCGGCGGGTTATGATTTTGATGTCCCTCCGCGCTGGAACATTTCCATGATGTGTTTTGTTAAGAATGTGTTGACATGTGTGTTAAATATTGTTTCATACGGTCATTATATCTTTATCTTATACAATGTGACTTGCAGTCTCAGATTCGATAAGCTTGCTCTATGTAATAATAATTCAAATCAATAACAAGTGGCTCGGGGTTATATTGTCCATTCATGAAATTCATCCCACCTTTTTATTTTCGGTTTACTCAAACTACAAAAATCAAGTTCATTGAACAGTCGTCAAAGACAATTATAATCCTTCTTTTTTACCAACGTACTGTTGCATTAAAAGTTTCAATTCAAATCTTTTACAACCATGTGATTCAATTGTTGATGAAACTACATTCTGCATTGTAGCTTGAAGTTGAGCTTTGAGCAGCGTGAAAATGTTGCTGCTGTTTTGAACAAACAATTGATAATCGTTTGGAACACGTGCAAACAATTCTAAGACAATTGTATGGGCTGCTGAGAGGAGTCTTGTTGATCAATCTTTGACATACCGATAGCCGCTTATTATTGCTTCCAAAGTTATCTAAATAGAATTTCTCCGACTTCGACTAATTAACTCGCATGTACGATAATCATTGCCCGCGGCGGATGAGAGTTTTCCGCTGCATGTTTTCTCCTGCAAAAGAAGAAGAAAAATGCCTTCAAACGTCATCCGATTATGACAATTTTGTATAGCAAAACAAAAGCACCAGGCAACTTCTCCAGTAAAAATAATATCATTTATTGTCCATACATAAAACATATATTGACAGTTTTTAAACATTTTATAAATAAGTCAATGAGTTTTAATATTAAAAACCCTAGTAACAAGGATCATATATTGCCCATACGTAAAACATATATTAACAATTGTAATTCTTATAATAAACTCTACTAATATAATCATATTTTATAATAACATAACATATATTATAACATTTCAAAACAAAGTTATTCAATATATGAAAAATAAGTTACATTATATTGTCAATTTATTGATAATATGTAGACAATATATCTTTTTTTTTACTATAGTTGTGGTAGTAAACTAAAAAAAGTCGCAAACAGTTCATACAACTTTTTTTTCCTTGTTCAATTTTTGTATTTCGAAGAATAAAAGAGAGATGTAACTCATTGTAACTATCTAACATTCTAGCTGGCATAAGAAAAGTTTGTCACAGCAGATATGAACACTAATTAGGACATTCAACTCATCGCGCAAGCTTTATAAATTCGAGATAGCTGATAAATCTTTGTGTTTTTGAGTTAAAGTGCATACAAAGATTATAAAAATGAATCTTTCAATAAAACTATGTCATTATGAATGTAACAAATTTTCAAAATTGGCAAAATCAAATAACCAATTCTGTTTCTACGCTCCTTTCTAAAACTAATTTTAAAACTGATAAAAAATAATAATAATAATAATAATTTTGTGAAATATGAAATGAAATTTAAATGTAATTTCAAAACTGAATATAAAACCACAAAATTTTGTACAAGATGAAAATATAAGCTACTGATTAAATGGAATAAACAATAAACGCCGGTGTCAAAATTACATAAAACATTTGTTTCCTGAGCGTACACGATAAATCAGACGGACCGCAAATCTCATAAGTCAAATGACTCTTAACTTGATTATCGTGAGGGCAACTCCGAGCGTCACTACAATGTAGCATTTGTGTGCTAAAAAATGTCACTTTTCTGCATAGACTAATAATGAGATAAATCAGCACTGGAGGATTGATATAATCGTTAATATAAAACGTGACCTTCGACTCGCTTGAAAATATAGTCTTCAACCAAACTATGACATGTCACAATACATAATTTTTCCTAAAAAAATAGGCACAACAGTGTTTTTTTTTAATCAAACAAACTTCATAAACAATGTTAAATTATAAAACCAACGACAACAAAACAAAAATTTTTCAACAACCATTTCATACCTTTTTGACCCGTTAACTAGAACACTCGTTCACCAATGAGATGTAAACAACTTGTTTTTCATCACAACAACAAACACCGTTTGAGGTTAGAATTAATGTAATAAATTGACCAAATCGGTGTGGCCTTGAGGGGATAAAGAAAGCTAATGTAAAAAATGTCATAAAAGCTCAATCTGTTCTGTCCTCCCCCGGCGATTGTAAACAAGATTGCACAGTGCTGCCACCTGCGCTGTTGTCGCCTGTTGAGATCCTAACCTCAAAGTCGACAGCGGTGACGGAGCCGATGATCGAGTGACGGATTTGGTTTTTTTTTTTGAAGGTCGATCGGAATGACGATGATCCTTTGGGAGAAGCTGAGAAATGGCTGGCGGATTGGTGCCAAACAAATCTCCGTTGACGCTGTGATACCGATCTTTGTCCTGCCTGTGCTTACTTTTATTGCAGTGCAAAATAGTGTTTGCACCTTCTTCATCTTCATCCTTACGCCTTTTCTTATTTATTATTTGCACCATCGGTACCTCAGGTGAGAATTTGTTTAATTTTTTCAAAAAAAAAAAACAAACAAACAAAAAAAAACGAAAACAAAAAGTAAATAAACAAAAATAGATGACTTGAATGTTGACATTTGAAACAATTAATTGTAACCTTTTAACTTTATCAGATCAATTAATGTTGTTTTTTTAATTGTACGTCAATTAAATCAAACGTACAGTCAATCAGCTGATGGTCATAAAAATTAATGAGGTATATTAAATTTCAAATTGACGTGACGTTTGAAATTTGATTCCTCTCACAAGGATGTTTTCGTATTTCAAAAGTTTTCTGTTGATGCATGTTAATTCTTTTGAATCATTTGTTATAAGTAAGATGAATTTAATGGATTTAATATTGATTGATATTTATTTAATTGTAACTGTGTTTCTGTTTTAGGTTTCTAGTTAGGACGAAATTTTTTCTAATGTGGACAATCGCTAGCATTGTCATGTTGATATTAGTATTTGAAATTAGCGTCGTACCATTGCTCGAAATCCTGCCGGAGGAGAATGCGGTTTTTATTTTGAGCGTCGTAGGAGGCATGTGGTGTGGGAGAAAAACGAAACTCACTGCAGAGTCTGCTTTGCAAGAAGATGCCCTTTTGCAGGGAGTAGAACTGGGAGAGGGAAATGGAGAACATTGCGATCTTTGCAGGAAAAGGTCGCCGCTTAAATCATATCATTGTAGAATTTGCCAGACTTGTATTTCAGGAAAGAAATATCATTGTCAATGGTAATTTTTTTTGTTTTGGTTAATTTTTTTAAAACTAAGGGAAGCTTTTAGAGTTGTAATATATTTGGGTGATTGTGACAATCAATAAAAAATTAAATTTTATTTTGTAAAGTAAAGTTGCTGGTTGTAAAATTAAATTTATGGTGAGACCTACAGTACAGTAAAAATTGTATATTTCAATTGATAATTTATTAAAATATTTTTAACATTCTATGATTAATTCTGTAATATATTGTTCCTGCCTGTCTAAGAAATTACTCCATACTAATTTCAAGATGACAGATGAAATAAAACACATGAATAATTTTACATTAGTGTATCTGGACTTAAATTTTGTAATAACAAATCAGAAACACAGTTGAATAGAATTATTTTTATGAAATAGGTCCTTTTTCGTTATCTGATGAAAAAACTGAAATAGGCCATTTGAACGATTAGTTTCAAATAGACCCTTTTGTATCCATTAATTGAAATAGGCCCTTATTCGTCTGGGACGACGATCTATATATATCATTTTTGTCTAATTTCTCAATTAAATATCTCAGCTTAGAAATAGTCAAATTTTTTGAAAAATTTGGATATGGATGTGTTCCCATTAGAAGATTTATAATTCAAAATTACAATAAGTTCTGACTATTTTATACTGAGTTGTATGGCCTCACCTTAAAGATACAAATTATTATGAAATTTAAACAAATTGAATTAACTGTAAATTGATCAACTATTTGATATTATTGTTGTCACATTTACCCTACATGCCACAATTATCCTAAATGATCATATTTCAGACTTCAATAACTCCATTTTCAAAAACTTATAAAAATAATTTCCAAATATTGGCTTAAGATTTCAAATTTTGTTCATTAATTGTAAAAAATTTAAATGAATATTTAAAAATTGTATCGTCATCATTCAACATTTGAAATGTCAAAAATTTAAGAATGGAGTTATGCATTTTTGCTTCTAATTTTAAACTGATTTTATTATGAAAAATGTTAAATTCAGTTTTTAATTTCAACTTCTTAATATTTATTTATTATTTTTCAGGTTGGATTGCTGTATTGGTACAAGCAATATAAAATGGTACCTGGGATGTTTATTTTTTTCTAGCATAGCCTTCATCTATGGTTCCAATTTAGCAATGACCAGTGTATGTCATCCATTCATATTGATCGGCACAATTTTATTGCCTGATGATTGCAGTGATGTTTATCATCAGATGGAGTGAGTATAATTCATTTAAAAAAAATCACTCGGCTTTAAAAAAAAGTTTACTAATAAAATAACGTTGTTCAAGTTGAATTTCACAACTCATCCGGAGATTAACTTACTTCTTTCCATTCACTGTGAATTGTTCTATCAGAAGAATAAATTACAGGATGTAAGGAGGATAAGACTTGAATAAACTCTAGATATCAGTAATTGCTGATACGAATTTTTACATTTGAAGCTTGTTTTTTGCGAATAGCATGTTAAGAGTGTAATCGATGATACCACACGAAGACGATTAAACTTATAATAAACGCATTGTTTCAGCATCGCTCTGTGCTTCGTCTCGGCGGTCTATAGTCTGTTGCTTGGTTTTGTTGTTCTTGGTTATTTGGTCTACCATCTTTGGACGATGTGTCTCGGCGTGACAACCAACGAGAGGCACATTCTAAACGGAGGTAGCCAGAGACAGAATGGCATGCTCAGATGGACTGCGAAAATTCTTTGCTGTCGAGCATAATATTACAGACGAACGAAAAATCAGACGTCAAATGAAAAGCGACCCTATTGGTACAAAATGATCAGAAAGTATTACAAAATATTACATATAATATTATCAAACATTACATAATGTTCCACCTAAATAATATTTTTTTAATATTAATAATTTTAGTTTTTCACGGTTTTCACATATTTTGACAAATTTTATTTAGGCGGAAACAAGTAAGTTTTTGCATGTATTTTAACAATTTTGTGCTAGTAGGGACATTTGAATTCTGCTTTTGGTGTAAAAACAATTTTTCTGAAGAGATTCTGAGAAATTTAGGAATTAAGGTTTATTATGGAGGATTTTAAAAAGTAGAACTGAAGACAGACTGAAAAGTTAAGGAGGTACATCAAGTCTAAATGAAAAAGTTTCATTTCAGTGACAAAAAAAGTATTATTTTTCGTTTCTCAATTTGGATTTGAGGTATCGACTTAAACCAATATGGATTCCACTGCAAAATCGTGTAAATATTTTATAAACCTACACCCAATAAGCGAAATATTTTTACATTCATGAATAATGTAACATAAGGATCAGTTAAAATTAAAATTATTAGTTGTACATTCAAGTGTGTGACTTTGATAAGGTGTTTGTCTTCAGTTTGTGATATGAATTTGTAAATTTATCATGATAGGGTGCTTCTAACTTAGTATTTATCAAATAGTGTATTATAAAGGTAGAATAACCAATTTTAAGTCATTTTTTTTTTTTTTTTTCAGAGTTTTAATTTAAGACCAGTAATTATGATTTAAAAAAAATGTTCCATGCACTTCAGGTTAAACATTAAAAAACATGTTAATTCTTATTTTTCTAACCGGTTTCTGGAATCTTGAGTGATATTACTAAATAATAAAGAGGAAAACTTCTGCCTTCTCCAGTCCTAATAATTGCACTGAAAGTTGCTTGTTTTGTAATCACTACGAACAAGTTTCGAATAGTCGATCACATATTTTTATATCTTAGACTATAACAATTTCGTAACTACGAACTGGTGGATAATTTCATCCTAGCAGTTTAAGCATTTTGTAATTTTATTGTAAATGTTATTGTAAACGTCCATGAGGTTTGTTCATATTTCTGCAATTCTGATGGCAGTATACTTAGATAATATTTGTTTTTACTAGGTCAACTGTAATTTATTAATTTGCCACTCAAATACATAGAGTAATAATTTATTTTTGAATGAAAACTAAACTTGAATCGCATATACGTAGATCACACATATCAGTGCTTAAACCACAAATATGACAATTTAGAAAATCATTTAGGTATATTGCTACGACTAATAGTAAACGTATAGAATTCGATTAGAAAATCATCAATCAAAGCAAGTCATCGTATTCTAAACCCGGTTCTAATGAATTCGAAACAAAGTATTGAATGAACTGCAATAAAATAATGAAATAATAATTAAAATAAAATAATTCAACTCGATACTCTTTTTAGGAAAATTTTAATTTCACTGTTGCCTTTGTTTTCATATACACTGAAATTGTGTCAATTTTATAGAGTAGAGCATATCTTTAGAAACAACAACTTTTTCTCTTTTTAATTTAAAACATTTTCGTAACTGTGATAAACTTAATCGTATAATTATTGTTAAAACAAATTGTTCGAACGACTTACAAATGTATAATAAAAAAAGCAAAAACAAAACGAATAAATATTTGTTTGATTTCGCTTATCCAAAAAGTTCCACCCACAGAAATTTACGAGCGTTCCCCTGAAAGATGAAAAATTGATTTGATAACGAAATCGACGGATATGAGGCATTCGCAAACAAGATTTCATAACTTTTCTATTTCAATCCGCGTGATTTATCGCAACTACAATCGCCACAATTATATTATTATACTGCATGTTCATTCTTTCATCGAGCAGTTGATAAAACGAAGATTGATTTCTCACATCTGGCAACATCCACATCAGACTCGGCCGAGTCGATTCGTCTTTCGAATTGATAAACTCCGATTGAACCAACCTGTGGAGTGTGCAATCGCACTGACTTATAAATAGACGGTTTCATCAATCTATCGCTACTCCCCGACGTTTCGGGTCAAAGTCTGGAATCACTTGCTGTACCACAGCTCTTAATTCATCCTTCCTTCGTTCGCTTTCTCGCAGCTCTTCCGCGATCTCCAGATATCTCTCCCAACCAACGAAGCTCCTCTTTAGTAATTGTTTTTCGTAATGCTCACCAGCCATTCTTTCTTTTTCAACTTTTTTTATCGTTTCCCCCATGGCATAATTCTTCCAAACATCACAAACTCGGATCAACAGTTTGATCTCAGAAAAATCTTGCGCTACCTGCAAATTGTTCCTGGTGTCCAAAGCCAAAATGCGAAACCGAGAAAAAACTCGAGATAACAATTTTTTGTCCGCGAAGAATGTTGCTGAATTTATTTTCCTTTCCGTGATTGTTTCGGTGAATTTTTGCCACGATGAAAAGTATTTTTTCATGAGAGCTCGGTTGTAAAAATTTGACGCTCGATCTTCTTCGTCTTTTTTTAGTTGTAAGAGAAATTTGAACGGCAGGAAAAAATAATTTTTGAGCAATAATCGGTGGTAAAATTGGTCACATTTTTCTGTCAAGATTCTTTGTCGCTCGAGTTGTTCCATTTTCTGTCGTTCTTGTTTTTTACGCATTCTTAGAGCTTCCTTTTGAGCCTGAAAAAATTATAAATTTAATGTATAATATACATACTTCATTACGAAATTAATTATTATTTAAATATATTATTTTGAATAATCCCACACGGACAAAAATATATTTCAAAATATTTCACATATATAAGTCATTTAAAAAGCAGAAATAAATTATATAAATACGATAACAAAAATAATTATAAATTGTATCGCAAAATTATATATCTATATTATATATTATATAAATGTAAATAATTTGAATATATTATTAATATAAATATTGAATTACAATTTTTTTTTCCTGTGGGAAGTTTACATTTT
Organism: Trissolcus basalis; assembly: GCA_025266255.1. Taxonomy (NCBI): domain Eukaryota; kingdom Metazoa; phylum Arthropoda; class Insecta; order Hymenoptera; family Scelionidae; genus Trissolcus; species Trissolcus basalis. The sequence continues at coordinate 7,903 of JAAMPD010001254.1, read as the reverse complement.
TGAAATTAATTTATACATCTATAAAATTGATTGATTTTTTATAGTGATTTCGAAAATTACTTCTCGTTGTATTTTCTTTCTCTCTTCCTCCTGTTCTTTTTTCAACAACTCCTCGTGACGTTTTTCTTCTTCCAACTTTTTCTCTCGAGCCTCTTTGACCCTTTTCACTCGTTCTTTTCTGGCCTCCACTCGAGATTCCATCCTCGTTAAAAATTCAGGTGGATTTGGCACTCGACGCTGTTTGTCTTCCGATTTGGCACTAGAACGAAAATATTTGAATAAACATGAGGGGACAATTCCTATTTGAATATGCAAATTGATAGCATGTTTTTTCTTCTTCTACATTTTGATATGTTTATGAATAAAATGACAATGATAAAATCAATGTTCAACCTATATCCTTTTTCTTTCATCATCTGCAGCAAAGTTCGTTTAGTCCTTGGACCGCAGTATTCCAAAATATCCTTAGCAGCTTCCAAAGTCTTGTCGCTCATCTTTTTGCTCTGGTCTTGAAATTCCTTCATCTGTAATTGCTCAATAATTTGTCTCTGCTTGGCCAGTTTTGTCCTCTGCTCTTCGATTATTTTCTGTTGCGCCTTCAGTCTATTCTGAGCGGGGGACTCGACGACGCAGACCTGCCTCACAATAACCGTGGAACGAGCGTTGATTTGAGTGCACTCGGGGGCACTTTTCATCCTCACTTCCTTCTTCTTGTTCAGCTTCTGCAGTTTCAAAAGTTCTTCTTGCTTTTTTGCTATCGCGTTTACGAATATTGCAATTTTTCGCTCGTGCGACATCAAACTGTCTGCTTTTTTCTTCTCCGAGATTGCTTTCGACTTATCTGCTTCTAATTTCCAGCGTGAAAATACCCTTTGAAGGAGTCTCTTTGTCAGATGGTCCCGTACCTAGAAACAATTGTTACTTTTCAAATTCGTGGCACATATAACTTTGTCAGATAATCAGATGTTTTTCGTTTTCAATTTATATCTACTAATATAAACGATCTATGGCTACATTTTTGTATAAACATTCACTATCCCACAGGGACAAAAATATAAGTGTAAATATGTTCTAATTTTTCATATAAATATAATATATTTGTTTTATAATTAATTTATAGAATTTATTACCGCTTTATAAATGAGATATATGTAGAGTATATACGGATATACTTTGGATGTAGAAAATATACGTAGAATACATTTTGAAATAGATTCAAATCAAATATTTAAAATACGCGCCTGGTTCGATTTTAAACAAATGCTGATTAAAAAAAAAAAAAAAAATTAAACAACTGATTTGATATTAAAAATTTGTCACAGATTGTGTGATAAAATATATAGAAATTAATGTAAATAATTATCTTCACATGTCCTGTCTTCTGACTTTCTCTTCTAGAAAATTGTTAAGGTTTTCATATAATACGTTTTAATGTAATAAACAAAGTAAGAAAGAAAATGGAGAAATAAGAATTTTGAAACTAACAAGTGCAATTATGTCACAAAAAAAAGTTCTAAAAGAAAACCACTATAAACCATCTACTAATTTTTCAGTTTGAAATAATAATTTTTACATTCAGGTACATCAGATGTAACAATACAAATGAGATAACAAAGTTAACCGTAAAAAATATTTTGTCGCCTTCTCTTTTATGGGAATATTTATTCAAGTTTGTTATAGTACAAGTTAATGAAACAACGAAATTGAAAAATATTCTTCAAAATGTATTTAAACAAAAATAAAATATCGAAAGAAACTCATAAAAATAATAAGTAGCTGAAAAATGTACCATAATTATTTCGTTTGATAATGCTATCTATTACTACATAAGAAATAGTGCAGTTATACAAAACAATTTTTTTTTCTAATGCTACAAACATGTCCTGCCTTAAAATTCAGACTAAAATTAAACTCGTACATCTAATTTGAAAAATGGATATAATTATTGATACTTTATTTTACCCCCTTTTCTAGATTTCTATAATACTTTTTCTCTTCAACAAAACTGTTCCATATCCGAAAAACTTTTCGGACCAGATTTTTCTTCTCTTCTACAGTCTCTGCTTCGTTCGGTTTATCTTTAATCGTCACTGTTATTTTCGGAGGTTCAACAATTTCCGTTTGATTGTCACTCAGACTTTCTTCATTTGTGTCTGAATAAAGCTTCGAATTCTCACTGCCAATCTCTTCAAATTTATTGTAAAGAACACTCTTCCAAAAATCGTCATCGTCTGAACTCGCGATTGTATTTTTCCTGCACGATTTGAGCTGATGGAATTTTGGTCTCGCAGCTTGCAGTTGCTTTTCAAATCTTCTTAGTTCCAGCTGAAGTAGATGTTCTTCTCGAGCTTTTCTTACAGCATTTAAATCTAAGGCTGATAAAGTGCTGGAAAAACAGTAAATTAGTCTTTCCTAAACAAAAATTAAATAAAATAACAGCAAACATTCAAAAATAAAAAATTACCTCTGAGGTCGAAAACAATTCACTTGAGGAGGTCTTTTTATGAAATCATGTCTCAAGTCCATGATTAAATTTGGGTCGCAAAAATCTGGTTTTCCCAGTCCGATTATGGGAATCTGCATCATCCTGTCCATCACAGTTTCGACATCCTCAAAACTTCCGCTTTTTCGAATTTCTTTCATCGTTTTATTTTTTAATACTAATTAATTAACTAATAAAGTATTGCACTTTGTATCAATGGTATTGCACGTCAAAGTAAGTCCCTACTTTGTTTAGTCTTGTGTTGTTATGGTGAAGGGAAACACCCCCATGGAATTGATTAATTTCTTATAAAAGTTGAAGCCTAACTTAAGGGGGAATATACACTTGGAACGGTCCAATTTTTAGCTAAATTTAAAGAGTGATCTATACATCCAATGTTTATGACAAAATATAGTCTGTTTTTTAAAGCAATTCTCAAACAATGTTTCAGGATATCTAAACATAAATTTTTGTTATAAACAATAAGTTGCCAATAATTTGATTAAATACAATTTTTTCCAACTACTTTACTGTTGTCACAATTTACTCAGAGAGGATGGATAAAGTGAAGCAAAAAGTTGAACTAATTCGTATTTCAAGCTGAAAATTTAACAGGTGGTTCTTGAAATATTGTAGATTAAGATATGCAAAAAATCAATTTTTTCAAACCATCCAAGTGTATATTCCCCCTCTTTAATTTCTTAGAAGAGTGCCAAGCCTTGAAATGTACAATAAAATGAAACCTGAATGTTTGATTGACAGCATTTTTATTATATTATTTATAATAATATAACGACCTTTGTATTTATATAATGATCTATATAATCAGTGTCTAAAAATGTATATATTCATAAATATAAAATTGTCTGATAAATAAACTGTTCTACTACACTGACTAGCTATCTGGACAGTTTTCGAACATGAAACATTCAATAAGCTTTCTATTTCCTATAACATTCATTAATTAATCTCTTTCGAACAATTGAATGACATCACAATCAACAGTTTCTTTCTCTCTGTATAATAAGAAAGATTCCCCAAAAAGCCTTTCAGCCAAACAATATCACAATTTTCCTTTTCGTTTTTGTATATATTTGCATATAAAAAGTGTCTCTATAAATGCTATATCCGAATGTAAAAAACAGTTCAATTATCGAAACGTTGTACAAAAAGCGATGACGCAGTCAGAGAACGGCAGGAATACATTGCTTCGGAGAGTATTGCTCGTTCCAAAAAATTTCTTACACTTAACAATTTAATTGTAATCTTCTTATTTACGCGTTTTAATTCATTAATCATTTCGTCTCTCTCTCTCTCTCTCTCTCTCTCTCTCGTCGTTTTGCTTATCGGTCTAGCTTTTCTTTCAGCCAGTCTTCTGTGAGTTCCTCGAGCTCGCATACGTCGAACACCTTGCTCAACCCAGCTTCCTTTTGGATCATCAGTTTCATCCCAGCGTACAGCACGTGTAGCTCCATTTGGATCCCTCGGGGCGTGTAAAAGATGAAACAAATCGGGTACGATATTCGACCGTCGTTGTGCTCCATTTTGTATGAATAGATCACGTAACGAGGCTCGTGATCGGGTAGAATATCCTGCAGGACTTCGATTCCAATATCCTGTTTTATGAATGACCCAAAAAATTAATGTTACGAAGATGAAAATTAAATTTCACAAATTAAAAATTAAACATTCAATTTTTGTGATTCAAATTTAAAAACATTTTGTTTTTTTATAAATGACTAATTGCTAATTTATTATTTTTGTAACAATTATTTGTTTTGATATTTTATTTAGTTATAATTAAATGTAACATATAAAAACAAAAATTCATGTTAAACATTTAAAAAATTAAATTTAACTTTATTCAAATTTGAAAAGATATGTTTGCCGATAAATGACAATTAATATATATATATTTTTTTTGTAAAATAACTTGTTTAGGCATTTTTATTAATTATAATTGAAAACTTACAGTCGAGGATTATGCAAAAAAGTTTTTACTAAAACGATGAGTGTACAATAAATTGACTTTTGTTTGACAATTAAAATTATATTGAACAAAGGAGTATTATGTATTACTAAATTATTCAATGAAAATTTTGCAATAATATAAGTACACGAGTGATAAATTAATTTGCAATAGACACTTTTGGTAAACAAAATGTTTTCGATTGGAATAAAGATATCTCTCACACAATGCAGTTGTTTGGTTCTAGGAAAAATACGTGTTGTAAGATAAATGAAAAAATGTGCATTTGCTTCCAACAACTTTCAAATGACCTATATATATCGACGGTCCTAACGAAAAACATTCCATTTCAAAATTTTCAATGTTATTTTAAATGGGAAATTTTGAAATGGAATATTTTTCGTTAGGACCGTCGATATGATGGTTAAAATTTGTATTTGAATATCATAAAATTTAATTAAATCGAACAAGTTTATTATTTAATTTTATTATAAATTATCTTTAGCGATAAAGTAAAGTAAATAAAAACTTTAAGAAATGTATGAAATTCTGATTTGATTTATTTAATAATTTTTTGATCAAAAAATTATTTTTTCAATTTGTTGAAACAAAAATCGTATCGTATTTTAAAAGTGCCATTTAATGTAAGAAATAAATAGTTTTTGTATCCATAATGAAAATAGATTTTTCGATTTACAAAATAATATACAATGCTGAAAAAGTCAAGAAACCAGCCAAATTCAAACCGCTGTTACTTTTGCAATTTTCATCATATTTAGAAGATTTTTTTTGAAAAATGAAAGATTAAACTCTCCTTTTCTAGGCGATGTTAAAAAAAAATTTTTTTACAAAATTTGGTTTTTAATTATTTGGATCAAGTTATAGAATCCTCTCACACAAATTGTTAAGATTATTAGGATGGATAAAGATTTTAAAAACTTGAATTGAAATTCTGACATTTTTAATAATCAAGTTAACGATAAATCTGACAAAACAATACCAATTTCAACGTTTGCAACTAACTGATAATTGAATAATGCCAGTTTGCTATCTTGCTGAAACAACGTAAACATCGTTATATGTTATTTAACATTATTGAACAATTTATTGTTCAAACCAATACACAAAATCATAAATAAAATAATCGATTATTTGTCTGTAATTTAATTTTATATAGAAAATAATTCACTTAATAAATAATTTAAACAATTTTAATTCACTCAAAAACTTGAAAAATTTTTCAACATAAATTAAAAATATATTTCATTTTTTTGTTTTTTTTATTAAAATTCAGTTACCTCCACTTGACGATCGACACGCAACTTTTGCTTCTCCTTATCAATTTTAACTGAAAACCGAAATAAAATCGTTGATTGTTTCAATGTTGTTAATCAGTAAAAGGATTAATAAAATTTGTTGTGCCAATTTTTTCTACTCACTTATCAGGGCTGCATTTTTCTGGCTTTTCCGGAACTTGAAATTTTTCAATGCTTCTCGAATGTCATCCTCAATGTCACAAATCGAACTGGAAGACTGAGAGAAAACAAAAACATTTCAAACAATGTTGCTTCAAGGTGAAAAAACATAAACACTACAAACTGCAAAATCAAAATCGCAAATTTAAAAACAATCGGTATTGAATTTTCATTTCAGTTTCAAGTGTGGAATAAAAATTTGATTTCGTGTAACAAAGGATGTAATTTTTCGCAATGAGCAAAAACAAACAACGGAACAAACAAGGTACAATTGATGGTCAGAATGAAAACAGGATTGTATGCTCGACAAAGCATAACATCGACCAGCATTTTTAACAGAAAAAATATATCACCGAGTGAAAAAAGTTCGAACCGAGAAATAATCAAGTGTCCATACCATTTTGCTGATCAGACAATCAAACTGAATCAAACGAACGGTTCATTAACCGGGGAGTTGTTGCAATAATAAACGACGCTCGTTGAACGAGTGACCGACGGGGTGTTATTGCGACTGACAAATCTACTAATTTACGTTCATTCTCTGGCGATGGATTTAGTGGAAAATTACGGGGAGTATAGGAAAATAAAGAGACCCACGCAGCGACCAATCAGCATCCGAAACAAAATGGCGCCAAATACAAAAATCCATAACTACTCTGAGAAATCGATATCATACAATTTGGATCGTAATGTTTCATACTGTAATCAAAACAAGACAAATAGTAATTTTTACTAATTGTATCCTAAGTTACAATATGAATTGTAATTTTTGTCGAACATCATTGAAAAATCATTGGATGACATTGAATTTCAACGAATATTATTTCAAATACACTATGTTGTTGTTGGCTTTAATGGCTATATATGTGAAATAGTAGTTGCAATCAGTTGATTTGATGTAACAATTTAGTTAGATTTTCAAATTCTGAATGTTTTCCAGTTTTTGTTAAGATCAAACATATCTTAATAATTGATGAATCCAATGATGTATTGTTAATTTGCAATTGGTTCAAAATTTTTATGTATATAATAGTCATTTAGCAGCGTATCAGCTATTTGCCAAAACATCAAAATTTTTTATTCTTTTAAGGGGATATCAAAGTCGATGTCTGACCTACATTACCGACATTGTTACATTTTTGTCAAATATAAACATGTAAGGTGAGACCGGATAAAATTGATCAGATCAAATTATCAAATAAATAAAAGCATATAAAATTGTTTTTGATAATCCTATATTGCAATTAACATTTAAAGAACCAATAAAATTGTGTTACATAAGAAGTTACAAGAAAAATCTTACTGTAAGTTTTTATTTTTGTTAGAATATTCAGACGATTTTCTCATTGTTGAAGAATATTTCAAGATACGTAAAACTTAAAGTAAAATAAAATTAAAAAAGTATACATTATTTAATTAAGTAAAATTGTAAATACGCTCATTATTAGTGATCGCGTTTTTCATGCGTGATTTTTGTACGCTAGAATTGTCGTCAAACCGCGCTCACTATATTGTAATCGCGTTTTAGATTTTATTTATCATTTAGAATTACATTTTCTATCTCAAATTACTCTACGACGGCTAAACATTCGTCTGATATGAAATTCAATATATGCTTTTCTCATTAACCTCTATTAAATCATCAAATTTTATTTTTCCTGCCAAATTCAGAATTCAAATTTCATCATCGACTTTGATATCCTCTGCATGGTTACAACATGCGTTTTGTAAAAATTTAATATCTAGATTGTTCTCAGTACAATTATATCGTAATTTCTTTACTATTTCATATCGTAATGAGCACAATATAGCTTTCACTCTCACTACGATATCGCGGTTTCTCAATTTATCAAAACTACAAAAAACTCAAAAAAAAATAAAAATAAAAAAAACAACAAACAAACTTAATCATTATATTATTCACACTATTTCACAAAATCATCTCTATTTTTTTTTTTTTTAATTAACAAAAATATT